>WEIV01023956.1:78011-91084 GCA_013390005.1 Calyptomena viridis
GCCCACGAACCTCAGTGCCCACAGCGCTCAGTGCCCACGAACCTCAGTGCCCACAGCGCTTAGTGCCCACGAACCTCAGTGCCCACAGCGCTCAGTGCCCACGAACCTCAGTGCCCACAGCGCTCGGAGCCCACGAACCTCACTGCCCACAGCACTCCGAGCCCACGAACCTCAGTGCCCACAGCGCTCAGTGCCCACATGCTGCAATGCCCACAGCCCTGTCTGCCCACAAACTTCAGTGCCCACAAGCCCTCTCTGCCTGTAGTTCTCTGTGCCAACAGGACAAGGTCACGTAGTCTTAAGCTGGGCCAGGGGAGGTTTGGTTGGACATTAGGAAGAATTTCTGCACAGAAAGAGTGATTGGACATTGGAATGGGCTGACCAGGGAGGTGGTGGAGTCACTGTCCCTGAGGTGTTTAAGACTGGACATAGCACTGAGTGCCGTGGTTTAGTTGACATGGTGGTGTTGGGTCATGGGTCGGACTCCATGGTCTCAGAGGTCTTTTTCAACCTAATTAATTCTGTGCCCCACAGCACTCCCAAGCCCCACAGCCCTCTGAGCCCACAGTCCTGCTATGGTTCTCAAATAGTGACTAAAATTCATTTCTATCAATGAGTATCAATGAGTTTCATTGAATGACCCTCAGAAAGAAGTAAGAAGAGGGGCAGGGAGGATTGTGTCTCTGCTGACATTAATATTTATACCTGTTCTGAAGCTTGGGAGCTGGGAGATATTTCTATTCATGCATTCAGTTGCATTTGGCTGGAAGCCAAAGTATGAATAAGGTGCATAAATCTATACTGTGGTTTGTGTCCATGTTGTTATATTTCTGTGTGCTTCTATATTATATAAATAAAGACATCCAGGGATAGATGAGATTTCATTTTCTCTGCTAAATTTCTCACACTGCATTAAAACCTTTTTCTCTGCTTGTAAGTGATAGAGAACTAAACACAAGAGAGGAGAAAATGATTCTAACTGTATGAAAGCATGAGCGACAGGGTTGGACAAGACTAGAGACAAGTTTATATTGCTTTAGAGTTTACCTGGACGCTGTGTGCTTTTCATGAGAAAGCTGACAAATAAGTAAAGCAATGGTTTTTGCTTCCCTTCCTCCTCTCCACAGTCTAAGTCAGCATTTCTGTTCTTCTTTAGGCTCCCATGGCATGGGAGGCACTCCCAGAGCAAGAGTCTGTATGTCCTTCTAAAACCAGATAATGCCTCGACCACCTCAGACTGAGAGAATGAAAACTCTCTGATCAAAAGGGACTAGACTTTCATTTATTCAAATTAAAAGAATGTTGCAGAATCCTAATATTCAGCAAATTGGCTTATACAGGAAACCAGTGATAAACCACATCCTTGCTTTCACTATTTAATTATATTCTCTTTCATGCAATTTGCCTTTTCTGATCAAAAGACTGCTCCATATGTGAGAGAAAGCTTAAAAGTGATCCAAGTTCTGTCAGAAATCTGAGGCACAGATAGAATGGCAGAGTTGTCATCCCAGCTGATGAACAGTGTGAGTACAGTGACTTAGAGAGGCTGGTTCAGAGGTGTTGATCAGGGTTTCAGGTCACTTCAATTTGCCAGCAGGAAGACACTGGCGTGACAAAATCCTAAACCCTGTGAAAGTCACTAGGCTTTCAGATACTGTTACCAAACAACTTGATGCAGGAACTTCATTCTTTTTCACCAAATCTGTATATAGACTGCAGCTTGTAGTTGGAAACGCTGAGAATTGAGTCAAATTAATACTTGATAGGAATGTCTTGAAATTTATAGGTTTCTGTTACTGGTAGAAATGAGGATGTAACACCATCATGGAAGAATATGATCCTTCATTCTAGTCTGTTTTTCACCATGTGGAGATGGAATACTTTAGCTGTGATTGAAGTTTTGCTATGATTTGGTTTTGGCTTTATCTGAAAAAAAGGTATGAATGTTCAATCAAGAATGAAAATCAGATGAAGTTTTCACTTTGCCAGGCACATACTGCAGCCATGAGTGGTCTGTGTTTGCAGGGCTGTCACAGGCTACTGAGTCCTTTATTTGAGTAAAAGAAGACAAAATTACTTTTGTGGAAACTGAGTTTTGAAACTTAGTATTGCTGGAAGGCATGTGACCTGCCCTGCTATCACAGGAATCTGTGACCCCTTCTCTTCCCCCTGTGCCACAGGAACTCATTGTCTCAGTTGTTGTCCCTCAAGGAACTGCTAGACCAAATCCATTGCTGCCTTAGGAACCGCAGACTCATTTTGGCAGACTTGCATGAAAGATGAATATGGATTACTGACCTCTCCGTTGCTGTGGAGAGCTTTGAAAGGAATGATTGATTATCTGTTGCATTAGCAGCAGGAGACAGACTGCAGGTCACTTTAGCTAAATGGTATCGTTTAGCTCTTAAAAAAAAAACAAGCTAGATATGTGCATTTTTCTGCATCTCTTTAAATATACATTAGCCAAAGAATGCATTTGAAAAGAGGAGCTGTAGATGGCCATACAGGCTGTATTGTCATAGAGGCACATAGTATGGAACACGATGGTGTTCTGTACTACAATGTTGATACACCATGGTCTTTAATGATGTCATTTATTTCCATCACAGAGGTGTGATCACAGCTTGATTGGGAAGGCAGTCAGCCCAGCAGTTTGTCACTGTATCTTTAGGACTCCTTGCCAGTAGCAAACCAGCTGTCAAATAGAAGGTGTGTTGCTCTTACAACATTCCTTTTACATCTGAGAAGTTCAAAGCAGCCTTTTCAAATTGTTTCATGCAGAGTTCTATTCCCCACCATCTCCTTCTCTGAGCAAATAGTTTCAGTACCAGCACAAAGTGTGCATTACTAACACGTTCCCCAGTTAGCTGGGGTGTAAAAGAAGAGATCTATTGTTTTAAAATATCCCTTTTTCCCCCCTTTGTTTTCTAAAATCTTTTATGTACTCACTGCTGGCAGATTTTATGTCTAAAGTGAGTAGCTAATGCTTGACTTGAGAAGAAGGGATGAAATAAAATGGACTTACAACTTCAGCAAAGGAGCTGTGCAGAGAGGAGGAGAGTGCTGGACCCTGGACAGGCATTCTGGGAAGCAGGTGTGATTTACCTGCCAGTGTGTCTGTAGTCATCTCTGTGCAGCCTGCCTTCAGTCCTAGTGCTTTGACACTGCACTATTGGGGTCATTTCACAGTGCAGTTGACAGATGCCTTTGTTATTCTTATATCAACTTTAAATTCTAAGCAAGCCTGCAGACAGCAAAAGAAGACTGGTATTTCACTGATTATTCAGATTATTGAACTTTTGGGCCAACCATCTTAAAATGCAAAGGAATGCATATTTGTTTCCTGAAAGAGAAACTTACTGAGGGATCAGAGTTTTTAATTAACAGTGAAGAAAGTTTTCATCTTCACCAGGCAGTAACTCATTAACTGCTCAAATCCCCTTTGCGGGTTTGGATGGAATGGGGTGTTTCATGTGCTCGATGTCGGTGCTGGTAACAGGGAGTGATGCAGCCCCGCGCCGTCGGGCTCTGCCCCAGCATCCAGCAGTGCCTGTTTGGAAGGCAGCGCTTGGCTTCCCTCCACAGCCCCAGTTGTGACAGGCTGCTCCAGACCAGCCCACAGCCTCCCGCTTTCCCCATGGACACGTCGGTGCGTACACACCTACCTTTGACCTCTGCCGGTCTGTTCTGTGGCAGTAAACACCCGAAATTTGCTCAGCTAATACAATAGCCCTGTGCTTTTTGACAGAAACGCCTGTGGTTAACCTCTGTGGGCTGCGTTCTGCAATAAATGAAGGGTGGTAGAAGTTAAACAATGGGTGTGACTACCACAAGATGGGTGTTAGTGGGAAAGTGGTGTAACATCCACTTAGCATTCCAGAGATGTGAAATATAATTATGATTTAAATGCCAAAGATGTAAGTTGCAAGATGAGTAACTAGAAGGACATGAAAGCTTTCCTTATCTTCCTTTCTATCCCACTCAGAATCGTTCTGCACACCCACAAAACTAATAAAAGTAGTGTCACTTGATGAAATTACACCTGATACATGACTTGTACCATCACTTACATTTCTGTCACTGTGGGCTCTGTTTATACGAAAGAAAAAATTCCAATCTCATTTACAAGATTTTAAGTTGGAGGTAATTTTGCTCTCAGTGGAATCATTCCCTATTTATTCTCCCACTCAGATCAGAACCTGACCCAGGCTTTGATTTCTGTCTTATTTGCTCTCATCCTTTCCTGTGACAGACAAGGGTCCTTGATCTGTAAAGGGCTCCTCACACCTTCATTTATGTATCTTTGCAGAAATGGCTTATGAGCAGGTCTGTATTGTTAGAAATTGTTGACTAAATGAGCAGAGTATACATGAATATCTGCTTCATGTCTTTTACATCACCCAGCATATGTGGGAGGGAAAGCAAGAATGCAAGAGTGCAGCCCATGCTTAGATGAGGGGCCGCGCAGTTCTGCAGCAATTCCAACACAGGGAAGTTAAAGAATGAAAGAAGAAGTTCAGGTGGGGGAGTGGAACAACTAGTGGGGGAAGAAAAATTGTTGGTTCTAAACTTTTCAATAAAATTCTTATAAACAGATTCTTGGTATGTTTAAAATCCAAGAGCAGAAGGTGTGATCAGCTCTGAACAGGCATGCTCTGTCCCAAGTTGTGGCCTTGCAAGTTATCTGTGCAGATCAGAATTGAAACCTGTATTTTAAACACTTTTTCCCCCTAACATTGTTCCTTTTATTTTCTTTATGGATCATACGAAAACCTAAGGTGAAAGTTTCTATCACAGTACTGCCTTTTATTAGCTGTCAGCAGGGAAGAAGGAGTATTATCAGCCCCAGAGGGGTGAGGCCAGGAGGGGCTCTTGGTAAGGCCAGGATTTGGGACTTAGCTTGTGCTTGGTCAACCTTTGTAAATGAATTGTTTCTTTTCTGTACAAAATATGCACATGGCAGGGGGAAGCAATGATTTTGTAGATACATGTACATCCGTGGCTTGTGTCTGACTAATTTCATTACCTGAAATGGACCTGTAGAGTGAATAAATTGAAGCACTTACTCTGAAGTGTTTGATGAGCTGGGACTACCTAGTTGTATTATTGTAGATATTTGTTTCCTAGAAATACCATAAACACTTACTGGAAATTCTTTCTGCTGGGTAGTAAGGATAATTTTCTGTCGAGGGGAAAAATATATCATTGGTTAAATATGTTAAAATACATACAGCAAAATAAAATTGTTCTCTCTTATGAACCAGAGAAAAACAGAGTTCATGAAACCACAAAAGGTCTTCAGATCACAGCAACAGTTAAGACAAAAATGGCTAGGATTTAATAGTTTGGGATTTTTTATGAAAAAGAACTATAGGCCAAATGCTGCCTTGAGGTTACTATCTGTAATTCCAACTTTGGTGAGGGAAAGAGGGAATGTCTGGAGAGGCACAGGAGGCCTGTTCTGGTCAGCTGCTGTGGCAGAGGCAGCCACTTGAGAACAGAATGGCCTGAGAAGACTTTGGCTCCAGCCCCTCCTCTACAACCCAGAGTAACAGGAATTGCCACGGACTGCAAGGAGATGAGTGATAGCACATTGCTGCAGTTCCCACGGTAGTTTGGTAGTTTGGGTGCAGGCATTAGGAAGCAGCTTTTCCTCATGACCGAGGGAAAGAGCCCTCCCTCCAGATGGCAAGTCAGGCTCTCTGAATCACCCTGCTCCAAACTGTCCTCTGAGGAGCCGTTCCCAGCACACAGGTCTGATTTCAGGGTAGATTCAGCCACAGTAACCAGAGCTGTAGGTTGGCAAATGGATTCTGAGAGAGTCAGACAATATCCTGCCCCTGACATTTGTTCCTCACTGCATCCATTCACTTACTTGGCAGTGCTGCTGCATCTGCCTTTAGGACAGTAAGGTACCTCTGACAGTCGTGGTTCCCCTAAAGCAGAACTCATTGTTTCTCTTAATTTAATCCATGTCAGAAACATTATTACAGAAGTGGTCACAGGGATATTTGTGGTCCGGCATGAAGAGTGTAACCACTTATATGACAAACTACTCAATTACATAAAATAAGAATAGGATTTCATTCTTTCTTCTGACAAATATTTATCACACCTGGAGGCTGATTCAGTGGGCTCAGCAGGTTCACAGCTCTCTGAAAATGAAGACATTCAGGACTTTCCTAAATCCACAGTTAGTGTGCCTCTCCTGCAGTGCTTAGATAAAATAGCTTTCATCACCTATTCATCACATCAAACTGCAGCTGAATCATTACTGCCTACTGTCCTGGTATCACAAGTAAGCTGCTCAGCCCCTGAAGCCTATACAGGTTTTCAGCAATATTGTGGGGTTTTATCATGTATTTTATTCACAGATTTCAAGATGATTTGCAAAGATAGGGTCAGCATTGGTACAACAATGTCTCGGGAAAGGGGACGCTTAGAGTTTCAGTGACTTGCCCAACATCTGTTGCAAAACAGCAGTGAAACAGAACCCAGGCATTCTTGTACCAGCTTGTGATTCAACAAAGGACTAAACTAAGTGCTTAACTTTGAGCATGAGCTCAAGCTGTTTGAATGGAGACAGATTTAAACTTAAATACTTTTCTGGACTGGGTCTTCAGCTTTCAACAGCTAATTATTGTTTACAGCCATGTCAGTTTTTTTCATACAGCTCAGCATATTTTTAGATGATGGAAATATTTTTGAACCAATTCAGTGGTGTGATTGCTGGCCTTTTAACAACTCAAATGTTCATGCATATGTTTGGGGCTTTGTGTTGTCCTTTTAGATGACACCAGCAACTCGACAAAAAGTGCTTGGCCTTTACCGCAAGATATTCCAAATAGCCAAAAAATGGCAGTCGGCATCAGGAGAGATAGAAGAAACTATGAAAGAGAAAGAGTACATTAAAAATGAAGCCAAAACATTATTCCGAAGAAACAAAAATGTGAGTGTCCTTACAATTTTGAATTTCTGGATCATTCTCTTCTTCTTCTTTGCATTGTCTCAGTGATTGGATGCTAAGATGTGAATATAAGAGTTACTAAAATTTCTTTCACCTTAAATGCTGGTGTATTTGGATTATAGGTTACATTTCATCCCTGAGAAAACTCAAACTGTTTCAGCTCTTTGTCAGCTACAGTAAAAGTCTAAAAGGTCTTTTTTCACTAAAAAAGTGCCAAGGAAAAATTAAATTCCAGACATACTGCCTGTGTAATTGAAACAGCTTTTGATCTTTACGAAGTTAGCTAAGTGTATCATTACCCATGCAATAGCAAAAGCAGCTTCTTTTTTTCTTTTCAAAGCAGTAATTATTGGCACTTCTTTTAAAAGAAGCACTTTAATTTTTTTCTTAAGAAAGAAATTTCAAACCCCTTTAGAAAGGAGTGATACAGACTCCATGGTAATCAAAGGTCCTTCTTGTAATTCAAGATCACAATACTTATTTATAGCCCATATTGGTCTGGGACTAAATTGAAGGAATGCAAAATCAAAAAATTAATTTAAGTCATAATTTACACCACATTTCTGACTTCAAAAGGAGTTTCTGGATAGAATGATAACAGGAAAGACACTCCTTGATGTACATTCTTTCTCCTCTAGCTACCTTGCAGAGTGATGAATGATTTTTTCATGGATGTGTTAGTAGTTTACATGTATATTGTCTTTTTACAGAGAAAATACTATGTTTGGGTAAAAAACTCCTTTTCTAGCCTCAGTCTTGACAGCCTCTGGGCCTTAACATCCAGCACCATCAAGCTCAGAACTGCTGAGTCAAAGAAAATACTAATGTTACCTTTTATGGATGTGAAAAATACAATCATTGTGTTCTTGGGATTGCTGAAACAAGCCAAAGGAAGTCACATGGCTGTGCATCATTTATGCTTGAGCTTCCAATTGCTAATTGCTGTACATATACAAAACATTTGTTTGTATGATCTTAGGTAACAGACCCAAAGGTGATTAAGCAGTGTATAGAAGAATGTGAGGCAAGAATAGAAATTGGACTTCACTATAATATCCCCTACCCGAGACCTGTGAGTATAAATCCAGTCACAAAGACTTCAGCTTCACCCACTTAGCTCTCCCTGCACAACAAAGCCATGAGTTTACATCACTGTCACTGCACTGCATTTTCAGATGAGCTGGCATTTAAATGTATGCTAAATCAGAGCCAAATGTACATGGAAACATTCTCCATCTCTCTTTTTTCACTGTAAATTGGCAGGTTTCTTCTCAAAATAAGAAGTCAAAGCCTAAATGGAGTTGCATGAGCTAAACTCCAGAGGCCTCTGAATATTTAGCCAGTCTTATCTGACCAATGAATGTAGAAAAAAAGTGGAAATAGAATCAAATAATAAAAGAGGATGAGAGAATAAAAATACTTAATTACATCTGCCATAGATACAATAATTTTCATTTTACTGGTAACTGTTCTGATCATAAATCAGGCCCTATGAAACACCTGTCTATGTTGCTGCTTCTTTTCCCTTCTTCCTAGAGAAAAACATATCCAAGACTACTGAAATGCTGGAAGTTGCAGCAATGTCTTCTATTGCACCACTCAATACAGTTTCCCCACTGCCCAATCACTTCTCTCTGTAATACTTTGTGCTGCTTCCCATAAAGACTTCCTCTCTGCTCCTGTCGATCAGTCTATATTTTCACATCTATAGTTCCCTTATCAAGGCAGTCATGGTCAAAAGTAAATGTTATGTCCACAAGATGCTTGCCTACAATATAGTCAATGTTAGCATCTGCTTCAGTATAAAGAATTACAATGCACTTCTGGCATTTCTGTTCCTAGAAATGGGCTTAAAATGGGCTCTGCAGTGGTTTCAAAACCCCAAAGGATAAGCTCTCTCAGACATACTGGATGATTATTATTTTTCAGATTCTAGAAATCTCTACTCCTGCTTTAGTCAGTGCTTTTACTACTGTTTCCACCTAAACAGCCATCTTAGAGCATGACAGCCTCAGCAACAATAACATCTGACTGCTACCACCTACATTTTTCAGTCACTTAGGGGGGTTACAGCTGCGTGACTCCCACTAAGTCTTATGAAATATAAAGACTTTGTCAATCAAAGGAAGAGTCTGTCACCTATTGCTCCTTCTGCTTGTGGAGTCAATGACATTGATTGTGCATTTTGATGGGGCATATATAAGCATGACAATAAGAAGGCAGATATCAATACATACAGTTTGGGGTTATTTTGTAACTTCTTAAGTAGGTATGAATAAATCACTCAGTGCTTCAAGACATCTACTCAGGAATTTTTAGGGTTTTTTAGGTCTTACTGTTCTGGAACATTGTCAGCAGTCCTATTTCAACAAATATTTTATCATTACAGTGTGATATCAAACTGCAAAACAAGGTTACCAAGGCCTAAAACATAGGATTTTAATAAACACAACATTTAGGGCTTGAAAGTTACACCACTAATCACTTCTCAGAGAGTGCTCCTCCTAGAAATCTAATAACCTGGTTTAAGACAATACAGTTGCCCTCTCCAAAGCGTGAAGAAATTATTTAAAACTCAGTGAAACCTAGTCTGTATATATGCTGCCTTTTTCTTCCCAATTTGCACCTAACTGGTGGGATTTTCTTTTCCAGATCCATCTGCCTCCTATGGGTCTTGCCCATAAACAAAGTCGTATGTTGCGACACCAGGAAAAGTTAAGGAAGATTTCTAAGCCAATATACCTGAAATCCCATGATGAAGTTTCATAACCCACCATCTAAGCTGTGATGTGTAATCACATCCTTTAAACTGTGAACTGCAATGCAGGTGATTTACAGCTGTGAACGAAGCTGTTTTGGTCACTTGCTCACACATTTCCTGAGGCCAAAAAGCCAAGTGATACATTGCATATGATGGATAATGTTGGTCTGTTATTTATTGCTTTTCAACCACTGACTCATCAATAAAAGTAACACTTTTCAAGGAGTGAGGTGTGATACAAAGATTACTTTGACATCAGGACAAATTACAGCAGCTTTTCAAACTCCGTTAGTCTATAGCAGGGTTCTCTGGTGGCTTGAGGGTTTTGTGTGCTCAGTTGTGACTTAAGGCAGTGCCTTGTGTAAGCATCAGCCAAAATTAAGGAAGTCCAAAAGAATCAAGCAGACACAGTGTCTCCAGAGCTTCTGAATGCAAATGGGAATAGTGACTGCATCATGCAGCTGCTCTCCTTCCTCTCTTGTCCCTGCTCTGCCTTTGTCCCTGAAGCAGCATTCCAATTCCATAATACCCTTATGGTGAATTTTTGTTTCTGAATGGGCAGTAGCAAAGACACAGCAGAAGTGCCACTACTCCTTTCTCCTTTTTGCAATCTGCACAGGAGTGGCCTAGAGACTCTATGTCAGCTTCCTTTGGAGAGGGTGTGGATGTGAAATGCCAAGTTTGGAATGCCATTACACAATCCTGAGTAAAACATTCCAGTGCTGGGTTCCCCAGGTTCCCATGTATGGACTGACTGGAAACTCTAAGGGTATCACTATGGGAACAAGCTTAGGATGCTGTGGTGTCCACACTGTGTGTTTTCACATAGTCAGCTTTTCAGCATCATCAGCACAGGGGCTTTCTCAACAATTATTTTAATTATGGTGTTATAGTGTTAGGTTTTAACTGTTACATGATGAACAGAACCTCAACTTTAGTAGAAGAAAGTATCTACAAGTCTTCTAAGTTTGAGGGGTATTTCAGTTTCACAGGTGCCTCATAAAGGGAAGTAAAATGAAATTAATTTTCCTCTCACTGGCCATCTATTTTTTTGGCTCCTTTTCAGTCCTCTGACTTTACCAGGCTGTTTACACGTTCTCTTCAGGGAAGTTAGGGGAGCCTTCTGTCCTGCAGGCTGGAAGTACCAATGAGACCAAGCTGTGGACAAGAGCCACACTGTACTGGACCCTGCCTAAGCACAGTCCACAGTGCTTTAAGGACAACATATTCCAGCCCAAAGTTAATAGTGGCAAAAAAAAAGAGCAAATTTTAAAAATGTAATGTGTATGATTTCCTATTAAAGTGGGGGAATCAATGAAATCTCATTTTCTGAGCTCTCCAACTCATCCTAAACTCTCCAAGCTCTAATAGAAAATGACAAATATTCTTGTCTACCTGAAAAGTAAGTTAGAACTGGTCATGTGCAGAACAGACTGGCAGTCCCTCCCCCAAGAATGTACTTCAAGAGTGAAAAAAGTACAAGGGGGATGAGAAACTACAAGGAAACAATAAGAAGAGTGAATCAGCGTGACAGGTACTGGCTGGCCCAATTTCTCACTACCCTTCATGGCTCAAGTCCACAAAGGTATCTATTTCTATATAATTATTTCCTGGGAATGCCTCATGTGGGAAGTAACAGGTAAAATGCCATTGTTCTGCCTGTCAGTGGGAGCTTTGCAAATTTACTGCTGCCAAGAAGACACAAAACAAAACTACTTTAGCCTAGGAAAAGGTGGATGGAATAAAGAGAGTAAAAAAATAACATGATTATACACACTGCTTAATCCTTCATTGAAAGAAGTCCAAATACAGCCTTTTCCTATCCTCATTCTGATACACCAGTGTAGGCATGTGTCAGCTGAGCCAAATCAAAATGTGCAGAGACAAGGGGTTTGAATGGAAGCTTAAGCTCACGCTTTGTCATTTAACTATGATTTGAGTCTTTTGAATTGTTAAAATTCATGTGAGTAATGAAGGCACCAATGCTGTGACACATCAGGTGAATAAACAGCTATTTAAATGAGCAGTCTAAATTTACTGTGTTATAGTCACAACTCTTTCCTAAGCACATACCATAAGATGTAGATTATTTCAAAAGAATGCCCCTAAAATGACAGAAGATTTACACCAAATTGAAATACCAATGTGAGTTAGAGTTCTGAAGGAAAATAAAAAGAAGCAATTTTAAAAAGGTTTGAGTAGCCTTGAGTAACTCAAATGAGTTACTGCTTAACTGAGAAGCTGCAGTAACAGCATCACATTTGAGATGCCTTAAAATGCTAGAAAGCCTAATGATTCTTCAAAGTTTTTGAGAAATTATTAACTAGTGTCTCACCCTCATTACTTTCCAGCACCAAAAGGCAAAGACTGAAATTTGTTAAAACCTCAGGCTGTTCATTTAAGGGAAGGCTTAGATCAGCTCTTTTGTCAAGTCTGCAGAGCAAACCCCTTATTTTACAGTTCAAGTTAAACTCTGTATGGAAAGGAGAATCTGCCTTAACTACAGAGCCTTTTGTTTTTGGAGGTCAAACTGACAAACTACCATTCTGAGAGAGTTTCATTAAAAAAATTTCATCTGCAATTCAGTCCAGCAGGTCAACAAACATCTCAACTGGTACTCTTGTATTAATGCCAAGACCTGTACAAACTTCTGTCAAGAAGTATCCCAATGATTGCACAACATGTCATTCCTACACATTAATTTTACTTGCAAAAAGATGTTGTCCTAAAATGCCTCTGATTTCTGCAGAATTTGTAATGCACTGGATTCAACGAGCCAGTGTACACTCTGTCCTGTACTTCCTGAACTTTTTCTTATTCCCCTTCCAGTAAAAACTCTCTCTTTCCAATTTATCACACTTGTCAGAAGATGCTTTAGAATAATTTAGAACAAAGAGGTGACATGAACTTTATATTCTTTAGAAATACAAACCCTGAGTCTGTTGCATGAACTCTCTTGCAAGCTGACTGGTGGGCAANCTGACTGGTGGGCAATGCAGTAAGAATTTGTTGACATGAATATCTACATAACCCCTCCTTTCTGGACACCCTGTCCCTAAATCCATCATTAGTAAGGTTGCAGTTTATGAAGCCATGCACTTCTGACTAACATTAGCAAGCACACCATCATTTAGGAAGATGAACTTGGCATCTGCTTATTGAATGTATCCCTCAGCATTGTCTGGGGGTGAGGAAAAGCTCATTATGCTGCAGCAATGACCAAGGGAAGCACCACAGCACTGAAACAGGTTAAGATGGATTAGGTTATCTGATCTATCTCCCTGCTAATACAAGTTTGGTCTTGGAATACCTTTTAGATCTGGAGAAAAAAAAGCAACCTGGACC
>WEIV01023957.1:331-97886 GCA_013390005.1 Calyptomena viridis
GAGACGAGCTTTTTAATAATTCATCCTGAGCGTAAGTCCAGCTTATTCCTCAGGTCCCTTGTTCGGGCACTAGAAATGTGGAGACAGGATTTGAAGAAACCAGCCACGACCCAATATGAGTTAAGCAGGAATCTTGTTTATTACCCACAGCATAGACAGATATACATCTCAGAAGGTTAGCATATTCCATCACCATTGGCTCAAAGTCATTTTGCTCCTTTGTCCTTGGCTATAGCTGCAACACTCTCCACTCTGCCCAACATCCTATCCTTGCAGTGGTCAGTCCTCTTTGTTTATTCAACACTTCTCCATCTCAAGGGCATGCAGAGATGCCTGCCTCCCCCCGACACACCAAGACGAGCGTTCGCTTAGCCATTCTTCTCCTGCTCTTCATCCCCATGTGCTCTGAGGCTTTTGTGGCACCTGAACCAGGGGAGAACATGCGGGTGAAGCTTGCAAGACTGGACAAGACCATCTTTTTATGTCAGCAACCGCTGCGGACAGTCCCTTGTCTACGTGCCTGGTAGGAATCCCTCTCAACCAAAATGAATTCCCATTCTCAAATTACGTGACTCTTTACAAATTCTGGACGTGGTATTTCTTCACCCTTCCAATTCGTAAGGAGCCGCCCATTGAATTCTAACTAATTGGCTCTGCACATGCGGATTCATGTGTTTTCTATGACCATGTGCCCGACAATAAAGAGCGGGCTATCAAAGTCAAATGAAAATCTGGATTCGGTTCCCCTAATTGGTGTAATGACCACTTCATCGTCTGCTAGTCCTCGCATGGTTTTGTGAGGGACCTCCTCAAAGGGTTGTTTTTAATTTGCAGAGATCACGCATGGGCTGGCATTCCTTACCAGCTTTTTGGAAGTCCGTGCACCATTGGCACCTCAGCCTGTATTCACCAAAAAATATTTCGAATTTGACCACAATCAAAGTTCCTGATTTGGCTGCAAACTGCATTCACAAAAGATCGCTCGAGGAAATGAATACTTCCACATGCGACCCTGAAATTATACATTGGTCCCTTTCAAAACAAGTTGCTGTTTCAATTTTCTTTCCTCGAGTGGCTGCTGGCAAAGCACTCTTTGAATTGGGCCACGTAGAGTACTGGGCCAAGCAACAGGCAGAATTGACCTCTATAGCCCTTGCAGAGCTTTGCAGGACAGAAAAATCACTAGGCAAGCGACTCTCCAGAACCGAGCAGCAATCGACTTCCTCCTCCTGGCCCACAACCATGGCTGCGAGGAATTCCGAGGCCTTTGCTGCTTCAATCTCAGTTCTCACTCCGAGCACATCAGGACCACCATATTAAAAATCAACGAAAACGTAGAGACCAGGAAAAAGAAGACTGGCTTTCCAACATCTTTAAAAATTGGGGACTGTCCGGGTGGTTAGGGTCTATCATAAAAACTGTCTTATGGATTCTTATTACTATTTTGTTAATCCTTTTAGTGTTTTTTTGTAATCAAAGCTTCTGTTATGTGTTGTTTAAATTCCTTTTCCCAAACCCCGCATCATGTTTCCCCTGCTCTGTCCACTCCCCAAATGTGCCACCTGGAACCCCCTCCTCCGTACTCATCCCTGGAGGAGTGGTGGTTTGACACTGAAGTTTAGTCCTTCTCTTTTTAAAGAGAAAAGGGGGAGATGTGGCGGTGCATTTTATGGTTTCATATATATTTTGTATTATTCTCTGTACAGTTCTGTTATCCCCAGTTGTCCCTGACCATCATTATTTGTAAATGGGCTGCCCCGGTCCCCCCTTCCTTTGTTCTCACTTAGTTCCCCTCAGAAATGTTACCCCTCCCACAGCTGTTCCTGCCTTTGGGTTCCCCCTCCCACCTCCCATATATGTACCCTGACTCCTCCCCTTCTTCTAGGCCTTTCCCTGTCCTTCCAAGTTACTCGGTCCCTGATAGGCTTGAGTAGTAGGCCTCTGGCTTCTGCTCATGCCTGTCATTCCTTGACCCCACCTTCCCTTATCCCTGATTGGTCCCTTCCCCGTCTCCTCCCCCTGGATGCACCCCCTATAAGAGTCCATTCCCTGAGCTGCTTGGGGCTCTTTTGGGTTGGCTTTCCTGAGGTGCATACCTCCAATAAACTGTTCCTGGTTTACCCAACCCTCAAGAGTCATCTTTTGCCTTCTTTGCTGGGCAGTTAGCTCACCGGTCCTGCTCCAGGGATGTCAGCTAGGGTCAGGCGAACTAGCCACACTCAAGAAGCCCCTTGTGGGGTGTGTGGTAGGACGTACTGCCTAGCCTACTGTACCCACCCCTGAGTTGCCGGGTAGCCCGAGTTCTCCCGTGGAGAGCCGTTTGGCTTCGTGGTGCCTGATCGCTGCTTGTTGCCCCTTGGCTTGGCTGCTGGCTAGCCTGGGCTTGGAGTTGGTATCAGAATTGCAGCCACCTGAGGAGGCACACAGTCACAGCTATAGTTGAAAAATCTGTCATCTTTCTTGGGTTTTTAACCACCTATTTTGTACATATGCTTCTGTATGTTTCCTTTAATATTAGGTTCATAATAAATGTTCTGCAACTGCAACTTGTCTGAAGTGAAATTCTGTAAACTGCTCTTTTTCTTATATATTTTTCAAGTATTTGGGTTAAAAAAGTAGTGGTGTTTATATGCTGAGGTTTATTGTGTTATGTCTTCAGTTATCAAGTGCATGTGGCACAGAAATAGTAATTTGCATAATTCTCTTGTCTCTGCTTAAGTAGGATTTATTGAGATCATTAACTGAGTCACAGCTGTGGTTCCCAGAGTTACGCTATATGCTCAGTGTTGTACAAAATAGGACTGGCTTCAATAAACGTGAAGTCAAGAGTACTTGGATTTAAACTGTGATCCTGTATAAAACATTGCTGTATCTCATTACAAAGCCATGATGATGCTTAATAAGCCTGTGCACTTTCTGATGCTCTTGTGTTAACGTGAAGATATGAGGATTGCTGAAGAACAAAAGCACTGTTGAACTGTTGGGAATCGAGAAGGCATTTGTCACCTTGACTTCCTACAAGAAATTCAGTGACACCTTTAACAGAATTTAAGCACCAGAAATAAAATTTGAAATACGAAGAACAAGCAAGGATACCTAAGGAGTGGTTGGTGGGTTGGAGTAATATGTTAGAAAATTGTGTGCCTCCCCAGTGTTTGTGTTTTCTGTCATGTGGAGTATTTATTTTTGCCTTTAGGTGTGCTTCAGTAGCAACCATGCTTGCCACTGCTAAACCTAAGCAGCAGCATTAGGAAGGCACATGTTGGAGCCTTTCTGTATGCAAAGACATCCACTAACACCTAGACAAGTTGCCAGTGTGCTGCAGCTTTTTCCTGAACTACCTGGAGGCAACTGGCATATGCTGCATGTAGACCTCATGTTCTTGCCCTTTAACTAAAGTATGAGGTGTGTCCATCCAAGGGTGGGGTGGCTGACAGATGAGAATTTCTGAAAAGTTGCAGTGCGAGACATGAGATACGGCTGCTAATGAAAGCTGTCTGCTCATTCTTTGTGACCATTAACGCAGGAACTGGAGGGGATGTTTTCTCAACAAAAGTAGAAGTATCCTTCAATGTCCTTTTCCAATGCCAAGTTGCCCCTTTGCTGCTTTTTAAGCAGGTGAAGGAACACGGACATTTTTATTGATTTTCAAGAAAAAGTGTAGTCATGGAGGGCAAAGACAGAACCGCTGCTCCTGGAACCATTGCTGGTCAAGGACATTTTAGATGCAGAAGGGACTAGTAGGGAAAGGGGTACAACATGAACAACATGAACCTGCCTGAGAAGGGGTAAGAGGGATAGTAACAAGAGGCTAGGACTGGTTGGTCACATTAATTGATAAGGGGCTGTGGAACGTGGTTGTGTTCACTTTGGAAAGGTTATCTAATTGAGGACCTCATCAAATGGGATACTAAGGAAAAGGGGGATAGTTGGAAGTAAAAAATGGAGGGATGCAAACTTGACAGGGAGTCCTGCAAGGAGAAGGGGGTCAGACTTCATGATCCTTGTGAGTCACTTCAACTTGATATATTCTATTATTCTGTTCAGTGACAAAAAGACAACAAACCAGCAAGTGAAGGGGCTCTGGAGAAACTGCAGCAAACAGGGACTTTACAGCTGGTGAGGCTGAAATTCCAAGGGTGTGGGATGTTGGAGGGGGTCAGTGGGATGGTGCCAGCTGGTAGGGTGATGCACCAGGGTCTCAGCCCAAGGTGTGGAACTGGCAAGCTGGCTGCAGGGGCAGAGTGTGTCCCCCAAACCCAGGTGTGCTGGGTATTCCCCAGCAAACCTGAAGCTGGACCACCAGGTAAGCAAGAGGCCTCTGGTCTGGGCAGGAGTGTCAGGTGGGCAGAGGATAGGTGCTGGTTTTGGGGTGGACCCACAAGCCTGGTGTGTGCCCATGAGGCCAGTGGGTGAGAGCTGCATGCTTGCACTGGGTACCAAGTTGGACCCGATGACAAGCAAGGGACCCACATAGGGCCAAGGTTCAGGCAGGGTTTTGTGGTACCCTTGACTGTGCTTGTGCTGGAGGAGACAACTGTGCTCTTGACATTTCTTAACTGCTAGTACTGAAGTGTATATGGTGATGCCCACACAACACAGGAGATCTCATCAGTTGCATGTGACAGGCACATGAATTAAAGATTTGTGTTGCTAAAAGCATAGCTATCCTATTGTTGTAATAAATTAGTGCTTAAAGCTTCATATAAATACTTTTGGTGTTCCTAGCTGTAATGTCACACTTCTCTTTGATTTCTGTATGCTGAAATTTGAGTCTGCTAAATATCAGGAGGAAATCAGCTGAAAATATTTGTGGAGCAGCTGAGGGTGTATCTGAGGGAGTAGCTGATGCTTATCTGGAGCACTGCAGTATTGTGTGAGCTCTGGATTCTTTGCTTTTTTCAATGCAAACTTTTCCCCAAGAATTTGGCTTCTGTCTGGAACTCAATCAGAACTGAAATATGGGTAGGAGTTGGAAGGGCTTTTTAAAGGAGGCACATTGAAAACAGGCTAGCTAATGAATAGCATGATTTGTGTTTTAAATCACCAGTCACAACTGTGAAGCCCAAGGGATGAAGAATTCAAACATTTGCTTGCCTTTGCATTTCTTGAGTTCTAAATTCAGGAACACCCTAACTGCCACTGCTCAGAAGTGCATTCTGTGTAAGTAACTATTTCCTCTGGTGACAAAACCGATGTTCTGAAGGACCAAGCAGTAATTAAGATGTCTTGTTGGTTCCTTTTAAGCTAAAAATCACTGGTTTGATTCATGTTCTTACAAGTTTTGATGTGTAAAATAAGGTTCTTCTTCACAGGCTGCTGTCCTGATGTTTTTTCCTAATATTCCTTGCTGTCATTGCATACCATCTGGTGATAGGAATCAAGGAACAGCAAGAACAAGAATTATTTGTGCTCTTTTATTTAAACCAAACTGCTGCTGGTCTATGAGGATTTTTTTTTACTGAGATTGCTGAAAATCTATTTCCACTGACCTCAGGTGGAACTAGGAGAAAAAAACTAAGTGTAAACAAATAATGGAGCTATGCGGATAAGGAGAAGCATGAGTTGCATGCCAAGCTTGTGGAGGTCTGCAGAGAGGAACAGGGGGCTGGAAGATCTATCTTGCTTCCCTGTGTTCAGGCAGCCAGGTTGTGCAACATCATGTGTATCACTCAGTCTTGAAGCACGGTTGGTATGCTACACCTGTAGCTCCCCCCACGGCTTGCCCTGCTCCTTCTTCAGCCCTGGCTAGTCTGCCGCAGGACACCGGATAGGAGGAGGCTCTTCTAGGCGGGGAGCCCCCAGGAGGTCCACCTCAGAAGATGCCTTAGGGCTTGCAAGGGTGTGTGTGTGCCCTCTTGCAAACCCCCGAGGGTTAGCTAGTGAACGGAGGACGAAGAAGTGCTGGCAGCTCTCCGTGGTTGTGAATAATATCAGTGTATTTCTCCCTGGGAGCCATGTGCTCCCAGGGGGTCCAAAGCTTATCGGTTCAGCCAAGGAAAGCCAAAAGCCATTTCCTGTCTCTGGTTCTTATAGGGGGATTTAGCCAATGGGAAAGGAGGAGAAGGGAGGGGATAAACCATCTTGGGGGAAGGGCAGGGGGGTATAACAGAACATACCAACTAACAGAACAATAATATACAGAGACACATAATATAGAAATGCATGCTAATTACACACTACAACATACACCTACCAGTAGGTAGGCTAGGAGCCTCTTTTAGAATCCCAACTCAATTTATGTTCATTATTGTCCTGGTTCAGGTTGAGATTGAGTTCATTTCTTCCCAGGAGCTGCTACAGTGCCATTTTCTGGGCTTAGGATGAGGATAATGTTGAGAAGACCCAGATCTTTCAGCTGATGCTAGTCAGTGTTTAGCCTAAATCAAAGGCTTTTTAGCTTCTTGTGCTCTGGCAGCAAGCAGTCCAGGGGGCACAAGGATCTGGGAGAAGACAGAGCTAGGATAGCCAACCCCAAGTGACCTGAGGGATATCACTGACCAAATGGCATTGTGCTCAGCATTTAATAGAGGGGGTAGAAGGACGAAGTGGGGAACATTCAAAGTGACGGCATTTGTCTTCCCGAGTCATGGTAAGATGTGATGAAGTCCTGCTGTCCTGGGTATGGCTGAGCGCCTTCCTGCCCATAGGAGGAGGGGAATTAATTCCTTGGCTTTCTTTGCTTGTGTGCACAGCTTTTTCTTCACCTATTAAACTACCTTCATCTCAAACCATGAGTTTTCACTCTTCCCCATCCACTGAGGGAAGTGAGTGAATGACTGTCTGGGGCTGAGTTGCTGGCTGGCATAAACCATGACAATTGTACATGCATGTTGTCTTGGCTTGAGTCTTATCTCTCCACAATGCTACCATTTGTCCAAGTATAACTATGACTTAGCAACATATGATTTGTAAGACTAAATTAGCCAAGCTTTGGGAACTCCTCTTGACTCTCCATCATCTCTGTCATCATCCAAGGTTCATCTTCCTTTAAATGCAGGTGATCAAATTGTTCTTATTCTTGTAAGTCCCTATTATGGACTTTATGCAATAAAAACAATCTTTGTTCTCCTTCGAGCAGAACTGCTGCTCCTAGTACTTTGTTCTATGGATATTAATTTTCCACTGTGCATGTTTGCAGTTCCTTCCTTCTGTTTGTCTCTGAGCATCTTTTTTTTTGGGCCTATCATGACAAGAAAGACACTTATCACAGACTTATCAGTCAGTGAGGCAGTATCAGTGGCAACTGAATTAAGTCTGGGGGTAAGCATTGGATTGAGCTGGACAGAAGCATTCCCAAACTCAGGGACACTTGAGCAGCAGCCCCAGGCCTAGTCAGGAGCTGGAAGCCTTTGACAGCCAACCAGATGAGGAGAGGATGGTGCCTGGAGCATCTGAGAAAGGTTTAAATGGCTCTAGGGAGTGTGACTGACTCGGAACATGGTGAACAGGAGTGGGCAAACAGGATGTGGTGCATCAGAAGGACATGGCATGGCAGTTTGCTTAGTGTATTCTCTTTGAGATATGGTTTTGACATGCTGCAGAGCTCATTCCTCTAGCTGCTGGAGCTGTATCAGAGGTCTTCAGCCAGCCAGACTTAATGGTAGATGCAGCTCACCAAGTCTCAGGTTGCCAGGAGTGCCTGATGCCACTCTGTGAGGCTGAGGCATCCCTTTTGCAACTGTGCTGTTGTCGATGAGCTGTATTGCCAGGTGGAGGAACTATAGGAGGATGAATATTTATGGATGAATTATTATCAGAGATACTACAGTTTCAGGAGTCTCAAACTTCCATTGTAGTAGAGAGGCACGTGGATGTCAAGTAGCTAATCAAGGGCCTCTTAACAGAAGGGCTGGAACCTCATCACTACCTGTACTAGGAGGAAAGATCCTCCTCCTGAAAACATGATGATAACAAGTAGGACTGGTACTGTTTACAAAGGGTACAAAGCCCTAGAACTAGAAAGACAGTCAACTGATGAGGTGGATGAAGGTCTTTCTGGGATGGATGGGCTAACAAGGGCAACACAATCTGCTTCCACATCTGTTAAGATAAGAGTAGTCCTCATAGGTGACTCCCCTCTAAGAAGAATGGAGGGCCTATGCAGACTGGACCTATTCACAGGGAAGTGTCCTGCCTCCCATGGGCTTAGAGAAGGGACATTACTAGAAAACTCTTCAGTCTACCATGTCCCTTTGATTATTCATTATTGGTTCTTCAAGTCAGCAAGGATGAGATAACAAAGAGAACTACAAGGACAATTAAAGAGATTTCAGGGCCTTGCAATGACTAGTTTAAAGATCAGGACCACAGGTATTATTTTCCTTGATCCTTCCAGTAGCAAGGAATAATATTCAAAGGAATAATATTCAAAGGAACAGGCAGATCTATCAGATTGACACATGGCTCTGAGACCAATGTCATCGGGAAAATTGGGGGTTTTGACCATGGGATGGCCTATGCAACACTTAATCTACCGACACCTAATGGGATGCAGCTTTCAGAGGGCAAAATGTTTCTAGCACAGGACCTAGCAGGATTGATTGGTAGAGTTTTGAAGTAGCTTGGAAGGGGAAAAGGGAAAATACCAGGCTTGCCAGTGATGAGCAATGGGATGTTGTGCCAAAACCTGAGGAACTTACCCCTAGTGGGATCACTCAATCTTCTCCATCAGGTTGGCTCCCACAAACCCTACCTGAAATGTTTCTATACCAATGCATACAGCATGAGGAACAAAGAAGAGAAATTCAAATATTTGGCTCTGTCACAGGGATTTGACATCAACAGCAAAAGTGAAACCTGGTAGGATAATTCCTGTGACTAGGATGCCCTGTTGGTTTTTTACAGGCTCTTCAAGAGGGATAGACAGGGCAGAAGAGGCAGGGGGATGGCATTTTATGTAATGGAATGTCTGGGGCTCACAGTTGACAATGGCACAGTTGGGAGCCTCTGGGTAAGAATTGAGGGACAAAAAAATAATGTGGTTGTCATCATGGGAGTTTACTATAGATACCAATAAATTAGTCTTTGAGGAACTAAGAGACACCTCTAAATCAACTGCCCATATTCTTACAGGAGAGTTCAACTTGCCAGATGGGAACGCCATACAGCTGGCACAAACAGGTCCAGAAGGTTCCCAAAACACCTAGGTGACAACTTCTTGGTACAGGTACTAAGAGAGCTGACTAGGAAAGGTGCTCTCATTGAATTGTTTTTTATTAACAGAGATGATCTCATAGGCGAAGTGGAGATTGGCAGTTGTCTTGGCCACAGAGACCATGGAGTGATTAAGTTTAAAGTCTCTAGTAGCAGGAGGAAAAGTGCCATCAAAACTTCACTCCTGGACATAAGGAGAGCAGAATTCAGGCTGCTCAGGGAATTAATGAGGAAGATCCTTGGTAAAATGCTTTCAAAGGTCCATTGGGGTCCATTGGTGCTGATTGCTTTTTAAGCACCACCACTTAAGGACACAGGAGCAGACAATTCCAAAATGTTGAAAGTCAAGCAGACAAGGCAGAGGGCTGGCTTGGCTAAACAGGAATCTTATTTTGGAGATAAAACAAAAGGGAAGGTATAGGCCCAGTGGGAGCAGGTCAGGTGACATGGGAGCAACACAGAAAAAATTTGGTTGTACAACCAAAGCTTAACTGGAGTTGAAGCTGCCAGAACTGGGAAGGACACTAAAAGAGTTTTTTAAAATACATTAATGTCAAAAGGCAGTGTAGAAATGACCAGAATTGGCCAGTTCTAAGATAAGGTTGATCACTTCAGAAACAGGGACTTTTTGACAAGAGATGTTTAATGCTTTCCTTGCCTCTGTTGTCAACACCAGTGACAGACTAAGGGAGTCCCAGTGCCCTTACTTGGAGGACCAGTGCTGTGGGAATGATCAAATCAGCTGACTCTGAAGTTGTGAGGGATCATTGCTCCACCTGCATCCCTAGAAATCTATGGGGTCTGATGGGATTCATCCAAGAATACTTGAAGAGCTGGCTGATGTCATTGATAGGCTTCTCTCAATAATATTTGAACAGTCTTAAGAATCTGGAGAGATTCTAGATTTCGAAAAGGGCAAGAAGGATGG
This sequence comes from Calyptomena viridis, assembly GCA_013390005.1. Classification (NCBI taxonomy): domain Eukaryota; kingdom Metazoa; phylum Chordata; class Aves; order Passeriformes; family Eurylaimidae; genus Calyptomena; species Calyptomena viridis. Next base: position 10,416 of record WEIV01023957.1, read on the forward strand.
CCCTGGAAACTACTGGCCTGTTGGTCTCACTTCAGTATCTAGTAAGGTTATGGAGAAGATTGGTCTGAGGGGTATTGAAAAACACATAAAGGATAATGCACTCATTGGTCACAGCCACCAGGGCTTCATGAGAGGAAAGTCCTGCTTATCAAATCTGATTTCCTTTTATGAAAAGGTAATACATCTATTTCATCAAAGGAAGCCAGCGAATGTAATATTTTTCCATTTCAGTAAAGCTTTCCATTATGTTGTAAAGCCCCAGACTCACTCAGCAAATTCCCTAAAGGAGCTTGGGTTTTCTATACCCCAAGGCAGGCACAAGTTAAAAACAACAAATGTTTTCAGGAGATTAAACAATGGGCTTTTACTGGGAAAGAAAATAAGGGAACTTGGTAAATTTTAAGGCAATGTTCAACCAGACTAAAGGACTGACTTGGCAAACTCCAACCCACCCAACTTTAAATTACCTAAATTTCAAGAAAGTGAAATTAGGAGAAGAAGAAGAGCAAAAGAGAAAGAAAGATATCTACCACCTTGGATCCATCTTGGATCTCTGGCAGCTGAGACTAAGACAAGGGATGTGACCACATGTATCTCTCTGCAATGATTTTTATCTTCTCTGGCTTCCTGTGGACACCCACTGCTCAGGTGGGGCTTCCAGTCTGATAGCCAGTCTGGGGCTTCTGGGATGGGACATGACTCATTGCTTCTGGTGTGACTGACAGCTGCACTAGAGGTTCCAAAGGAGGTGGGGTAGGGGGCAGAGCACCACTCTTCCATGGAGCTTGATCTGCTGACTCCCCTGCACGCCCTAGTTGTTTCAAGCCAGTAATAATTTTTTTGAGTCTCTCACAACTGCCTCTCAAAACTGCCTCTCACAGGATCCTTCTGGAAAAAATGTCCAGCCCACAGCTGGATAAATACGTCGTGTGGGTGAGCAACTGGCTCGCAGGTCAGGCACAAAATGTTATATTGAATGGGGTGGTGACAGGTCACTAGTGGGGTTCCACAGGGTTTGATCTTAAACCCTATGGTCTTCAACATCTTCTTAAATGACTTGCATGCAAGACTCAAAGGGATACTAAGTTTGCAGATGATGGAATTTGAAGGCTGCCTGGAGAAGTGGTCACAGTCCCAAGCCTGATATAGTTCAAGAAGTGTTTGAACAATGCTCTCAGGCACGTGATGTGATTTTTGGGGCTGTCCTGTGCAGTGCCAGGAGTTGGAGTTTGATGATCGTAGTGGGTCTCTTCCAACTCAGAAGATTCTGTGGTTCTGCTGGACTGTGTCCAAAGAAGGACAACAGACCTGAAGAAGGATCTGGAGCACAAGTCTGATGAGGACTGCCTGAGAGACCTGGTTGGGCTGAGCCTGGAAAACAAGAGGCACGGGAGGACCTTTTTGCTCTCCACCACTCCCTGAAAGGAGGTTGTAGCCAAGTGCAGGCTCTTCTCCTAGTTAGCTATCTACAGGACCAGAGGAAATGGCTTCAAGCTACACTGGAGTATGTTTGGATATTAGAGAAAATTTTTTCACTGAAGGGATTATCAAGCCCTGGCACAGGCTGTCCAGGACAATGGTGGAGTCATCATCATTGGAAGTGTTCCAAGGGTGTGTGGATGTGGGTCTTGGGGACATGGCTTAGTGGTGAACACAGCAATGCTCAGTTAACACTTGTACTTAGTTGATCTTTTTCAACTTTAATGATTTTGTAGTTCTGTGGTCTCTAACTTAGTGCTATATACAAGTTTCTGTAGCACCTTCTACAATTTGTGTCCAGGCCACTAATAAGGATATTTAGCAAAAGTAGTCCCATTACTTGAAGAACCTACTAGAAGTTCTACCCTCCTAAGCAAAGCACTTTTCATCTCTTTTACTCCCTTATCTGAGTAATTAATGTAGTAATGCCTGACCTTCTAGCAATCGCATTTATATCTGTGGAAGTATGAAGTGCACTTCAGAAGTAAAGATCATCACTATTGCAGATTACTAAGAAAACCAGTTCACAAAGAAGGACTGGACTAGTTTTGATATTTTAACAAAACTGTGTGGCATGTTGATTGTACTTTGAGGAACAAACAGCAGTGAACCATTCCTGCAAGTTCACATTTAAATTATTTTTGTATTCAAAGCTTGATATGCATATCCTTTTTTAAAGCCCATGCTTTAAAAATATATCACAGAAAATTTGTTTCATAAAGATTATCAACTTCTTGTTGCTTTTCTTCTTTCTGTCTCTATTCTTCAGAACTTGTCCTGCTGGATGGCTTTCCAGAGGAGCAGGCAGGTGGATGATTCAGGTGCAAGGGTCAGTGGAACTCAATGGAGAAATTGCAATTGGTATACGTTAAGATGGAAATATCTCTGTAATCTGAGCAGACAAAAATGGAATTAAATTTTGAGAAGAGGGGAAAATCAAAATAGGTTTAAATTTTTAATGTAAGCTAATTGTTGTGCCTACAGAGTCTGTTTTGGTGTAGATGCAATGCAAAGGAAAACCACACAGACTTGTTATCCAGACTTGGTCAGGGTTGAGGCTATTAGTCTGATTGTTTGCCCATTGTTTTACTGAATTAAAATCAATATACTGTGCTGACATCTGTATTGTATGAAAATAGCGAAGCTGAAAAAAAAGTGGGTTCCACACGCAAATCCTATCCAACATCTAAATACTGCCAACATTTGTTGGAAGAGACAGTAACTGCCCATCCCTGAAACTTTAAGTTCTGGGTGTTTGAGAGCTGTAACAGTAAACGAGCTTCAAAAAAGCTTTGCATTACACTCTCCTTTCCTCAAAGCTACTGAGTGCCTGGCAGATGTTTTCCATGACCTTAGAACACCTCTGTACATTCACAGGTGTGTTGACATCCATTCCAAAAGGCAAGTCCTGTTGGAGTCCAGGATATCAGGACACCTCAAATTGCCCTGGAGGGTCTGGGACCCTCGCAGAGAACCCAGGAGGATACAGTCTTTGATCTGTGTCCCTGGGAAAATCTTCCAACATTGATGGAAGAAGCAAAACCAACAAAAATATAACTTAGATCATAGTTTAGTTTGTCACAGAAGTGAAACTTATAGTTTTAGGTTCTAAAAGGGCTTTTCGCAGCACACGCTCTGGTATGTTAAACCCAGGTTAGGGTGACATGCTGAAGTTGTGATAAGAACTTAATAAACAGCAAGAAAAACTGAGAAGCTGCGAGTCTTGTTCCTTTATCTGGTACTGGACTTTGATAATAAGAAGAAATGCTAAATAACAAGAGCTCAGGTCATCCACAAATATCATAACAAATACTCTAACAAATATTATAACACATCCCACCGTCCTGTGGGTGCAGACATTGTACCGAACAGCACAGCAGATTGATCTGCTTCTGATGGTGCAAGAAGAGACACTCTACTGACAAATCTTTAGCAAGGGCTGACATGTATAGAGGCACTTACAACAGGATAATTGTTGGGTTCCTTTATGTTTTGAGCATAGGAGGAGAAGGGAGATCCTTCTCTCTGGGAGTGAACGTGGCAGCACTGCTCTTGGGGCCATGCTCAGACAAGCAGGTTAAGGGATAGTATTTCCCTCATCACTAAGCACCACTGAAGTCCCATTTGGAGCAGTGGGGGTTGGATGAGGTGAGCTCCAGGTTCTTTGCACTTCTCTGGAATCCATGTATGGAGCTGGTGAGGAAATCAGGAAAAACCCATTGTCCTGTTCTTTGTGAAAACTGGCCAGCACTCCAGCAGCTACCTCTTCCAGATCCCAAGTGTAGCCTTCCCCCTGGCCTGCCTCCCTCCTTCTTCAGCCTGGGCATTGCTTCGGCCTCGGGCACTGATAGGAGGAGGCCTTTCTAGATGGGAAACCCCCTGGGTCAGGAGGTCTATCTCAGAAGGTGGCTTCAGGGTTTGCAGAGAGGTGAGTTTGCCCTTGCACTCCCCCCGAGGGTAGGCTGAGGGAAATGGAGGATGAAGAAGTGCCAGCGACTCTTCACCGTTGCATATAATATAAGTTTATTTACTCCAGAAGCGTCGAGCCCCGTGGAGCGTCTAAGCTTATCAGAGGCAACCAGGGAAGAGCCCCAAGTATTTCTGGTGTGTGGTTCTTATAGGGGGCTCCAGCCAATGGGAAGGGAGAAGAAGGGAGGGGACAAACCATCTGGGGTGAGGGGCAGGGGATATGACAGAACATACCAAGTAATAGAACAATAATATACAGAGATAGAAATACATGCTAATTGCACACTACCACAATTCCCTCTCTCCTCTTATATTTTTGAAAGTCCAGAAGAAAGTTCAGAATGGTAGAATTTGCTTGCAATAAGCATAATAAATTATAACAGTATTAATTACAAAAAACATAAGTAGAATGAATACAGCTGTGATTATAGAATTGTCCATGATAAGTTCAGTCATTTTTGCAGTCCACAATTGTGTTTGTAAGTTGAAGTTCAGGCAGGAATGAAGTGATGGTAGTTAAGGGTGTTGGTTTCGAGTGTTCAGATGAGAGACAGCTTCTGGTGTTGTAAGTAGCTGCAGCAGAAACTTTCTCCTACTTGGCTTGGGTGGGAAACTTGCTTCTTACACACAAACAGTCCGGAAAATCTACAGCAGATTTGGAAACACTTGGAAATTTGTTAATTGGGCAAACCTCAGGGACTGTGGGGAACTGGGAAGGAGCCCAACGAAGGAACGTGAGAACACACTGCGGTTGTTATGGGAATAGCTGCTGCTGCTGCTCCTGCGGGAGACCTTGGCCACTCTGGCCCCTGTGGTCCCTCCACCGCAGGGGGAGGGGCTGCCTGTGCCACGTGCTTTCTCCCTCCCGGGCTCGATCCCGGGTTTGCACCGTGCCATTTGCCTCCCCACAGGGGTCCCGTGCCTCCACGCTGCTCCNTTCCCCGCCCGAGCCGTCACTCAGCAGCCCACCGCAGGGGTCTGCTGCAGCCGCCACGAGCTCAGAACCCACGCTGCCGGTCCGCCCCGCCGCCACTGCCGGGTGCCATGAGCTACCGTGGACCAGTGCTCGCTGCCGGGGCTGCGCCACCGCCTTTCCCGTGCTGCCGTTGTTGCGTGCCATGAGCTGAGCGATGACGCAATCTTGACTGCATTGGTTCTTTACCCCTCCCCTGAGGTTCCCACACTGTGTGGTGGCCGGAAAGGCCTCGTCTGAACTACCAATCCCAGCTTCCCCTGTGTGCTTGACCGGAAACTCCTTTGTTTGATTTTTGGCGGGCTTTTTTGCTCCCCACACAGGGGGGAGGGGGCGGCCACGCCACACAGTCGCGGCCATTTTGAAACAGCTAAAACAAAGAATTACAAAAGAAAAACCAAAGTAAACTTTGGATTTAAAACTTGGGGATTTCAGGGGTCAGGAGAATCCTGCCAGGCGGCGCCTGCCTGCCGGGACCCGGTCTCTGGGGAGATACTAGGTGAGAGGGATGAGGAAAAACTGGGAAAACTTTTTTCTAACTTCTACAACTATTCCCCCACCAAAAAAACAGCCAGCGGCTCAGCACACAGCAATTCTCCATTCCGTGTTACTGAGCCTTCCGCCCTGCCCAATAGGAAACATTCATAACCCCTGAATGTAAGGATTAGGTCTTTTCCCCTCTAACTCCTGGTTAGGGTGTTAACCCGCCCGGGCGGTGACCTTTCACAGGTGCCAGGTCCTTACCCTCCCCCCTGTGGCTATCTATATAGCCCTTGGTAGGACCGTGTCCCTCCCTGCCAACCCTGTGGGGCAGGAGATTATGCCCCCCCGGGAATACTTACCAAGGAGTTGGGAAAATTAAAATGAAACTTTTTGTGCAGGTTCCTCCTTTTTCTGGGAAAGACTTAGCTGGAGTATCGAGGTTACCTTCCCAAGTCCTTGAAGTGCCTTTCCTTAAAATGGAATTCGCTCTTCAAAGGTAGCCGCTGATCAAAAGTCCTTGCTCTTGAAGAGGCCAGACCATGTGTGTGTCCGAGCACAGCCCCACGTTGGGCGCCAATGTGATGCGATTCCTGGGTTGGTTCTTGGTCCTGCTAGCTCAGTCAGTCCAGGAAAGCATCATCGAAGGGTAAAAAGAGACCCTCATGGTGGACACATATGGTTTATTGATTCTCTATTGCCGTGAGGCTCCAGAGGAGATCAAACCGCATGGAAGTCCAGAACAGGATCTGACCTGACTTCTTGTCTGCACGGGTTTATAAAGGGGTCCAGGTTTCTGGGAAGGGATTAGGGAATGGCCAATGGGAAAGGAAGGTGGGAGTGGTTTAGGAGGGGTAGGAGTTGTTTGGGGCAGGGTCCTGCCCTTAGGTCAGAGCAGGGAGGGTTTTGGGTCCATATGTGGGGAGAATGGGAGGAGCGAGGGTAGGGTTACACTGGGAAGGGGATACAGTTCTAGAACAGTCCAAAGCTAGGGCATATAAACATAGAAACAGATAAACAGAATACACCACTACACCCAAGTATCTTCTGAATTGCAAAAGCCATCCAGTCTCACCTGGAGGTGCATGGATATGTTTTGTTTAGTGAGATCTTAGTGTTTAAGTAGACCTGAATAAAGCACCTCAGTAAAAACTCTGTTTCTGAAAACATGCTTTGCATGTTTTGAAAACACTAAACTAAAATCTCAAAACTTAGAGACTAAGCCAATTTTCCCAACATCGGAGATATTGGATAGACCATAGCAACTTATTTTGCATATTCTAGGAGTAGGAGGGACAATTGCACAGCTAGATAACACTGTTGTATTTTGTCAACAACATATGCAGCATCATTCACACAGATGCTTGTCAGGTTAGAAAATTATATCTGGCAAACATTTATTTTTGTCAGTCAGCTCTGGTTAAACCAGGTACCCTGTGAACTATTTCTTTTCTTTAATATGAGGGTTGCAGTTTGTTAGAGAAAATAAAATAATCCGCTGTCATTTTGGGTTTTATCATATTAGGGTTTTGGCAGAGAATTTATTCAGTTTCCAATATTTAGTTATTTATGTGTTACTAGCTTTGCTATATTCCCTAGAGAAAGCTCCATTAAAACTCTTAATGTGACACCACATATTTTTAGTAGATTAGAAAATAGTTGCAATTTTAATTTAGATTGAAATGACTGTGTAATGGCAGGACAGATCACTCTCAACCCCCTAGAGCTCTTAATTTTAATTCTCCATTGTTTCTGTGCATAAATTTTCTTTTTAAGTACTCATTCTGAAATACTTTTTTTTTTTAATGTACTGTACTAATTTAATAGTTTTTTTGTGGTTAACAACTTCATGATTAAACTTAAATTCTAATGTAAAGGGTGGAAATGATATGCCTAATCAAGTGTTGGGAAAGTAAAGTGTGTTTATATCTTGAAATGATGTAAATTTAAGGACCTTCTCTTTGTGGAAGGAAAGGGGGAAAATATCCTACTGGGAGTAATGGGAAAATTTCATTGTGTTTTTGTAGCAAAGGAGCAATAATCATAATAAGCAGCTCTTCTTTAGCCCTTCCAACCACCTCAAATCATCGTGACGTAAAAACAACCCTTTACCCAACAACACCCCCTCCCAAAATAAAGTAGTTTTTCTCTTGCATCGCCCACATTCTGATTTGGTGTGGGCTGGACAGACCGAAGGAAAGCTAATTCCTCCTGGAGTTCAGCACCTATATCAGCCCAAGACCCCCATGGGAAGCTGTTTGCCGCCACTTCACACAGGGTTACCTCAGTTTCCAAAGTCCATCTGAGACAGATACACCTGCAAAGCTCTGTCCTTACCAGTACGTCTCAGAGTGTCAATAATCTTCATTGGTCATAGACCTGAAGAGGCAGACTGTAGCCTTTCTCCACCCTTAGCACTACTTTTTCACCCCTAGCAAGTTTTCCTTCCACACATATCTGTCCAACAGCCTTGGGATCTTTCTTACCTATATCACTTTCCTCCTCTTCCTTGCCTGTTCCACCAGTTCTCCCTTTCTTCCAGAAATCTTGTACCTTCTCGGTTCATGGCAGCTCTCAGGTCCTTTGCCATCACTCAAAGACTCCTTGTGGAAGATGCTTTTGGCCTCCCTTTTCAAGGTGCTCCTTACATGCCACAACTCCCCTGGGTCCTTGGCTGCCTCTCAGGGATTTCAGTTTTCCTAGGCTCCCCTTCCTGCCCACGCCCCTTATCCCAACATGAGTCTGGAAGACAATAAAAACCAAGTGAGTGAATGGCCATTCTTTCTATGACAAAATTTTCCCTTTTATCTGCTGGTAAAAAGACAAACTGCTGTCTCAGACAGACTTGGCTGCAATAACAAGGTGAGATTGAACTTTCACAAGACATCATAGTCCCAAGGAGGAACCATGAGTCCTAGGAAACTATAAAGAAAATCAAATACCTCAAGATATCCTACAGGAGACAATTTCCACTTCACACTGCTGATGCCAAGCATCATAGAATCACAGAAGCATTAGGGTTGGAAGGGGCCTTTAAAGGCCACCTAGTCCACTTCCCATGCAATAAGCAGGGACAGCTTCAACAGCTTTATTTTGTGATATGCGCCACCATCCTCATAAAACCACATATGAAAGCATGTCTATCCCACATCAGGACACAACTTAGTCATATGAGTGGGAGATAAGATTCTCATTGTGGAGGAGTTGGGCAAAATTACCTTTAATGTCCCTTCCAACTCAAACTGTTCAACGAGTCTGTGAATGACAGTGGAACTGACAAGCTAGCGTACAGCAGCAGGTTTGGGACCTCTAGGGCTGGGACCTCTTGAACTCTTTCAGGCTTTTCGCTGGAGCACGGGAGCTGGGTTTCCTTGTCATGGTCTGGCCAAAGGGAGGATTCCCCATGTTTGAACTCAGAGAAGGTGCCTGTCAGCACCAGACAGTGAGCTCTTGGGGCTCAGGAAACACCAGGGAAGTTCTGAGGAGTTTCATGAGGCCGAGGAACAGTATAGGAAGCAGGCACAGAGACTGGCATGATTAGGTAAAGTTAGCCCTGCATTAGAAGGAAAAGCAATAAAGCTTTACCCAGGGAGAGAAATTATCAAGATTTACCTTACAAAATGATGCTACCAACTGTGAAAATTAAATTTTCATTTGCAATTTGAAATTCCCCATCAAACATGGTTTTCTTGAAAACCTGTAGCTAGCTGGGAATGGAGGAAGCAATGGAAAATATTCAGCCTTGCTTCATTATTGATTTTCAGGGTTTCAGCTTCACAGGCCAGCTGGGAAAATGTAACTGAGACGCTGAATGTGTTGGCCTTGAGTGTTAGCAAGGGGAAATTTAGCCAAGATAAAGCAAAGTTGGGAACAGTAAAGTGGCTTTCTGCTGTTGGTAGCAGTATCTTCATTTTGAAACAAGGAGATCTGCACTCAAATGTTCTAAATGTTCTTGCTATCACTGTGCAATGATAGTTTACAAAAGCTCAGGGTAATGCAGATTTTCTTTTAATTAAAAGCTCAGCAGTTAGAAACTCATCCATTTTTAATTAATTGCATAGTAATATATTTTTCAGTTTTGTTTAACTTATGGGATAAAAAAGAGGTTTCATGTTGGGATCTGGGCTGCTTAGATAAAATCCTGCTCAGTACACACCTACAGAATAAAATTGTAAAGCAAAAACGCCTGTGATGTATGAATTCTGCAAGGCCAAAAACTGTAAACCTGCTTATGTTATAACTCTTAAGACATAGACAGTGGCCAAATTGGAGACTAAGTAGACCCAGACTTCTCTGGGAAGCTCAGAAAGAAAGGGGCTCATGATTGAACAAGAGGGGCCACAACCTAATGATACTGTAATCCAATGTAATAGAACTGTACCGGTAATATTTAGATACTCTATTATACATAAAACTGATCATTATTTTCAGGGTCAGGGAAGATTTTTTTTTCAACCTGAAGTGAAAGGTGTATCTCTACTTGCAAACATACCTCCCTTAGAAAGGAGGTGGTGCAGTAGTAGGGGGAGAGGTTATTTCAGTGTAACTAAAAGGAGTGATTTAAAAAAAAATTCAAAACGTTGTAACATTTAAAGGAAGAACAGTCTGCAGCAGAGCACATTGTAGACCTATGTCAACGCCAGGGACGGCTGTGATGAGGGTATAGTACATGGCAGTTTCTCCTCTTGGAGGTGCTGCTGTGATGTACTAGGGATGAACACATCACATGCTGCTGGAGATGGTGACTCAATTACTTCCAAGCTGTGTGTCACTCTGTGTGGCTTTTTCAATATATTGTGGCTTTGCAATTTTTATCAGTTTATAAGCTCTATGGTCAGCTTTTCTTCTTTTTTCATTTCTTTTCCTATGATTATTCTGCAACTAGTTTATAAACTCTAGGATTGATGTGGTATTTCTGTCCCTTTTTTATGTTCCCGAGTTGGAAATATTGCTAAAAATGAGGTGAGCTGCAAATCATTACTTAGTGGCAGAATATTCAGTTAAATCTTAATAAAGTGATGACCATTTTGCTATGCTCTTCCACGGACGTCCCATACTGGTCACAGTCAGATGGACTGAATGGACTTGTATGGCTGCTCTTACTGTTTTCCTTTGCCGAGAGAAGTTAATCTAACTTCTTTTAATGTATGTAGTTTCACTTAGCTATGGTCATAGAGGAAAAGCTCATTTCTTCTTAGAAAGACAAACGGAAGAACTTTTACCCCCCCCCCCCCCCTCCCCCCCAAAGATGTAACAAGAGTAGCCAGTGAGTTTTTGGTGTATCAAACGGATTTGATTAAACTTATATCAAGGATTATGTAAGGTAAATTTATTGAATTGATTAAATAGGGCTCAGGTGATAATGGGCAGGTCACGATGATCTCTGGGTTGCTGCTGGCATGCCAAGGTCTGTTAAAATGATAAAGTTACAAAAGGAAAAGATCCTGCTCACTATGCATAGAACAGCGAGAAAGAATAAAAGTTAATCAAAAAATCATAATCATATAAATGAGCATAAGTTCATCCTGAAAAGCAACTTTTCTGGGCAATTCCATTCAACAATGGTCGTCTGTGGTCCTGAATCATGTCTCTAGCAGAGACACAATTAACATGAAGATGGCATCATTGTGTGCTATCCAATGTAAACAAATTTTTGTATTTTGTGTTTGGAAATGCATCCTGTTCGGTGATTTTTAGGTATTAAAACACTTTATGTTAATTTGATCATAGAAAGGATCTTTAAGGATGCACCTTGTAAATTACTAGAACTCCATTTAAGAGCAGCAGTGTGCCAAACTTCCCAGTGGCTTCCAAGCAGTGTGTTCTATTTTCTACAGCCAGTGATCTGAACATCACTTTGAATGCAACTCCTCCAATCTTAATGTTTAGCCCTCTGGTGAAGGGAGTCAGCCACACTGTTGTCACATTGAAGTTATAAGGGTTTTACATTTTCCATAAGATTTTGAACTCTTTACAAGGGAAAATTAACATGTTTGTGTGCTGTGGCTGTTCCTGGCCAATGAGCCCACACTGCCTCAAAGGTGCAAATGTTGCCACTGCTTTTGTCCATGCATGGACCAAAACTGTGGGGTTTTGGTTCTAGAGGATATATGCAAGGCAGGAAGGATTTCAGCTCCAGTTTGTAGATGGGGACCCCAGCTAAAGTCGGTTTGAGATTTCCCACTTCTCTCGATGTGTCAGTTGTTGGGAAACACAAAGATCTGGAATCCCTCTAGGTCTCACGATAGAAAAATTCTTCTTCCCATCGCAGCTATCATTCAGCACCAACAGAGGACAGAGCACATGCACGTGGATCATATATCACAATGAGCCCAGTGAGGAGACATGCTGAAGTGCTGACTGTACACTCTGGATGATCTCCAGAGGTCCCTTCCAAACTCAAGCATTTCCTGTCCTGGATTTTCATGGAAAGATGAGAAACTTCACAGAAACTTTTACCTTTTTCCACCAGAGAGGTAATAACATGGTGGATTTCTAAGGCAATGGAAAAACCATGATAGAGATGGGGCAGCCTGTAGGTAGCTGAGTCCGCTTACAGAAAACATATGTGGGAAATATTTTATAGTTCTATGAAACCAGTGTTTTCCCCCCAACCTCAAAACAAAGTACCACCAAATATCAAAAAACCTGAAGATCTGGGACAGAATTCATGCTGCTCCATGTCTGGTGTTCCTGGGCATACAGACATTTATGTTGGGAAAAAATGGGACTTTTGGCCTGTATTGTCTGGCCCTTATTTGGAAGCTGTTTTCAGGGAGGTCTAGATGTTAAATTGTTTCCATCTCCTGGCTAAACTTGTCAAAGCAAGAACACCCATTTCTGTCTTGGTGCTGTGAATGCCCTTGTTTTTCTGTCCTCATTCTGCTGCTACATGGAGGCTTGTTTGCTATTTCAGTTAGATATAATGGTAGTGAACAGTGGATTCTTAAACCATGAGGCTTTTTGCCCAAAATTATTCTGTATGTTCCCAGAGAATAAATTATTATTCTGTTCTGACATGGATAATCATGCATCAGGAGGAATGCACTTCAGTCAGTATCATTACCACACACAGCTGCTGAAATCTTTCAAAAACAGACCAAAAAGATCTTACAAAACAAGCTTCAGTTCAGGATGGCACCCTACATTCATAGAGGAAATATAAAGTCTGCATTCATGTGTGGCTATAGTCATGTAAGAAGAATTCCATACTTGTTACCCAGTCAGCCATCCTCATGAAAATAAAACATAATAGATTTAAGATCAGTTAAGCTAGACTTGTAAGACTGTGATCTTATAAGCTTGTACATGCAGAAAAGGAGGGACTGGTCAATCACAGTCAAAAGGTTAAGCCTTTTGTCTGAATCTCTGACAATACCAATGTGAATTTTCTTAGACACAGCCAGAGATTAAACGAATTCGGCTCTAATGGAATTGAAAAAGCGAAAAAAAAAAAAAAAAAAGCCCAAGCCAAACAAGCCTGAACTCTACAATATTATGGATAGAGATGTCCTTGGCTTTTAAAACTGTTCTAGAAGAGGGATATAATTATCTGGTAAAAGCTATTGGTTATCATTTTCTATTAGCTCTATAGGACACTTCCATTATGGAAGGTCACTTTTCTGTAGTTACTATATCGCATTTTGTACAACAAAGTACTCATAGAATGTGACGTGCTGTTCTGCAAAATAAATTACAATTCTTGTCCTGTGATAGCAACTAAAAATAGTCAGAGGAGAGCAGACAGTTACCTTGCAGCATATGCCATCCCTAAATGCATTCAGAGACCCTGATGTTACAGGGGTGGGAGCCTGAGTACTCATATGCATGGCAAGTGCTGTCTGACTTGCTGATGCACATTTTTATCTCGCGAGGGGGCCATGGCTCCATGGTTATTAAATACCAGTTTCCAAGTGTTGTAGCAGCTTTGTCTGCCAGCGTCTTGAACACAGACGAGAGCAATTGGTCCTCTTTTATAGCAGTAGTAATGCATGGCAAAATCTTTTGAGTTTATTTTGATGAAATTTGGCATTTGGTTGGCTGATTGCTTATACCAAGAAGGAGCTTCTTAAAATGGCCATGATGATGGCAATAATAGTATTCATTTGCCGCGGGCACCTTGAAGGTGAACGTGTGGTGTGACCTGGGTCCATCTCATGCCTGACTTCCGTGTGTTGTTTCCTGGGCTCAGTGTTGAGTTCCACACCACAGTCCTCCTTCGCAAAACTGAGGACACACCTGGAGTTTCCAACTGTCTGATACTTGTCTCAGGAGAAGCACTTCAAATATTTTTCCCTAATAAGCAGGTAATTGAAACCTTCCTCTAACACCTATTTCTGTATCCTTGCCTAGAAAGATTAAAAGTGAGAAAGTAAAAAGAAGAAATGGCCTCTTACTTGCAAGCCTAAATGGAATATTTTTTTACGAAGTGCATGCAGATATCATCTTTGAAGAGATGGCTACCTTTACCTTTGGTGCTCTTTGTCATTTATGTGTCCCCTGTCCCTGCTGCATTTGGGTCTGGATGGCTTTGCAGCAGTGTTGCTGGGCCTATGCCTTCTGTGAGCTCTTTCACAGCATCATTGTAATTGCACATAGGAGATACTAATTTTTTACTTATTACAGATGAATAAAAACTTGCCTTAATAGTTAAAAGTAGAGTATTAGAGCTGTGCTTTACACAGGGTGATTGATGGCTTTCATTATACGCCATTAGATATTTTATTCTTGTTAAATGAAGAGCAGCCAACTTTGTCAAGTATTTTTAGTTCCCTCTGGTCTTATTGGCTCCATCTATTCTCAGGGATGTCCTGTAAATGGCCACATATGGCTTTGTGTCTGTAGGAGTGATGACCGTACAGCTGGCTTTCATTGCCCACCAATTTACCGGAGTCCCCTTTATTGTGAGCCTGACAGCACCAGGGAGCTTTGTAGAACTAACAAAATACATCTATTTTCTAATTGTCTATTTATCACCTTCCATAGATTGGTGGGCCCCTCATCTGAAAGCAAAGGGGGGATGGCCTTGAACAATGATCCTTGTCAGGGCAGTTGCTCACTTTAAATTAGGGTCTCATTGCTAAATAACTAATTTAGTCCTGCTATCAGGCTGAAAAAGTGGGTATTCAGTGCAAAGTGCCAACTGGGGAATTGATTATGTCTCCTCTTAGTGTGCATGATAAAAGTGCCAGATCCACAGGCCATAGGTAGCTCCCTAGAGGCCAGCAGCTTCCCAGCAGGGAGGGTCCATGCCAGATCACCAGGCAGGGGCTCCATGGGGTGACTAGACTCTCAGAACCTTGGCATGTGTCTCAGGTGCTCAAGATCCCTGCTTATGCAGAGAGTGCTGGAAGGAGAGGTCACTGCCACTGACCTGGAGATGGACTGAAGGAAGGAGAACAGAGTTGGCTCAAGAACAAGGACAGAGAGGGGCTCTGGGGGATGGAGGCTGTGTGTGTTGGTCCCAGATTTTGTCCTCCAGAAGCAATTTGCCCAACCTTCCTGCCCACATCCAGACCTCTTCCCATCATCTCGGGAGAACAACTGCAGCAACTTGCACTAACAGGAAAATTTTTCCCCTATGCCCAGGCTGCCCTTCTCCATTGGATTCAGGCCCACCACAGAGCTATGGCTGAACCGGAATTTGTCACTACAGATAAACAGAGTACACACAATTTGAACATAGAAGAGCGTTGTTCCCAGCTGTAGTACAGGTATGGACTCACTTCAGAGCCCTCTAGAGGATGCTGGAGTGCCTCTCCAAGAGCTGCTTAGTGGATGACTGAGGGAAAGGGTGTGCGGGCAGCAAAGGTGTTAAGATCTGTTCTTGTTTAATTTTTTTATGCAGCCTCAGTGCTAAAAACTGGAAACTGCAGTCTGGCACTGAGTCCCCCAACCTGTTTCCAGTGCACAACAGAGGATCTGACAGATCCAGAACCCTTGCCTTGCCTCCCTTTCCTCCCCTGCCCTCCCCTGGCCTAGCCCAGGCTTATCAACTGCAAGGTGGAAAAAGACTTCCATGTAATAGCTGAAAGCAGAATTTTTTCATTTTGTTCTTCCTTTGTGCCACCCTGGACATATTTAGTTCCTCAGGAGAGAGACCCTCAGCCATAGGCCAGCATGAGCATGCACAGATGTATTTGGGACACATCTCCCCCTTTCTTGCCATGTTAAGGGCTGGTGCTGGCCTATGGTCCAAAGCCCAGAGAAGCAACAGACTTCATCACTTCAGGTTTCAGGTTCACTTAATACTACTCATGTTTCCTTTTAATGCTGGAATTCATTACTGCAGAGAGGGAAATGGAATGAAATTGGACAACCTTTTATTTCCTCCTCCCGTGAGTTACAGGGGTTGGACTGCAGTGTTGCTCATGTCTGTGCATCCTCTCTGTGCTTGCCTTGTGCTGCATGACCCCCACCAAATGCCTTGACAGCAGCTACATCCACTGAGCACCGTCATCAACAGGAAACACCAGCATCATCTCTTTGGCTGCCTTGGACAGGCCCAGCATGATGGAGCATTTCTGTTTTCCTCTAAAGCTTCAGTCTGTCAGAGCACCCTGCACTCAGACATGGCATTTACCATTCAAATCCTGATTTTGGTCACTAGAGGCTCTTCTATTAACAAGCTAGAGTTGCACATTGGTTTTGAAGGAAGCTGAAAGTTTTGTAAAAATTAATGTGCATTTTCAGCAAAACAAGGAACTGAACTCAAGGACAGGTGTGTTTCAATTGTCCAAATTGTGAATTGTGCAAAGACAAAATGTCTTTGCTGTGCACAGCAGCATCGAAAGATAGAATCGTAGATTCATAGAGTGGTTTGGGTGGGAAGGGACTCTAAAGTTCATCTTGTTCCAACCCACTTGCGTGAGCAGGGACATGTTCCATGAGTTCTAGCTGCTCCAAGCCCTGTAGGACGTGGTCTTGAACACTTTCAGGGATGGGGCAGCCACAACTTCTTTGGGTGACTTGTGCCAGTGCCTCACCACCTTCACAGTCAAAAATTTTTTTCCTGATACCAGATATAAATTGACCCTCTTTTAGTTTAAAATCACTACTCCTTGTTCTATTACACCAGGTCCTTGTTAAAAAGATGAAAATTTCTTTCCTGCCTCCCCTAACTACTGGCTTTGGAATAAATTTGGCAAACCTGCCTGCCATGAAAGGGTCTTTTCTTTTCAGGATCCAGACTATGGAAGGTCAGGTTAGCAGAACTTAAGCATATTTGTCTTTTAAAACAGATTGCTGTCTCAGCCCAGCAGAGTCACAGCATAGCGGAGAGACAGCAATGCACCACATCTTTGGCACTGCTGACAGGTGCATGGATATCAGGTGTGGTACAGCTGTGGTACTGCTGTTGGCAGCTGTGATGCACCATACAGGACCTGCACCTTGGGGGAAGTAGCAAGGAAGCCCTACACAAGGCTCTGTTGCCAGTGGCAGACACAGTCATTACTCGTCGGGATGTTCCACAGGACATGTGGTCTGGACAACCTCCTGCAACAATACACAGCAGAGAGGTGGACTCCCCGCCAGCCACCCACCACTGGCTGCACACAACCTGCAGCACAAAGGGCACCCATGTTGCTCCTGAGAAATGGAGCGCAGTTTAAGGATGTTGCTGCCATCCTGCCCAGGCTTTTCAGATTGTACTCCCATGGTAAGCCACTGCCTGCTACCGTGGACATTTCTGCTCAGATTGATGTCAACTTGTTGATGAGTGCTCATTTTCAGACTTTCAAGAATGTCTGTTTCCATCATAAACTTTTATATATTTAGCAATTAAAACTTATAACCAGACTATTATGAGTAAGAAATTCTTTGCTGTGAGGATTGGGAGGCATTGACAGTGCAAACTCATGCACTGCCTAGGGGGTCATTATATAAATAGCTGTCTGCTAGCAACCACTTTTAAGGACGCTAATTCCTCTCAGAAATTAGCCTGGAGACAGTAATAATTTTAAGGGTCTACTGCCCTAGGATGGACTTAAGCAAGTGGCCAATCTTCCACCAGATCCAAGACTTTTTTCCTATTATTGCTCTCTAGAGCCATTCAGCACCACATTCTTAGGAATAATTAAACTTAGAGCCAACATCAAGTGTGTCCTATGAACCTTGGTTCCAGGTGCGTATCTTCTCTCTGTCACTGAGCTGTGAGGTCTTATGAGGGGTATATAAGGCTAACATATATTTTTATCCCAAAATGGAGACTGGGCCATGAGTAGACCTCAATATTAGGGGCAGGCTTGGTTGCCACCAGGTTACCCATCCCAAATGCCAAACACATACTGGAATGTAACAAAAGACGTGAATTTGCTTTGCTTTTTTACCAAAAATCAGAGAAGATCTGGGTGTGGAATACTTACTGGATTATCTTTTACCAAATAACAGGGGTAGTATATGGAACCATAGAATACTTGGGGTTGGAAAGGATCTTAAAACATCACTTTGTTCAACCCTCCTGCCATGGACGAGTGCCACAACAAAAACATGAGTGTGTCACAACAAAAATATCCAAGAGATAATTCCCTTGAAAGAGTTACCAAAACATCGCACAGTACAGGTAAAACCAGCTGTGCAACCATGCAAAAATTTGATGCTGTAGTTGCTTTAAGTGTTCTTAGAAAGACAATTACAGCAAAATCAAAAGGCTGCAGCTGATAGCTAAATTCTGTCTTCTAAATATGGTGATCAATATGCACAAGCCATTTTAACTGCTACTGCTACTCACCAGAAGAAGCTGTTGTGCTTACACTTAAGAAGACGCAATCTTACCAGGACTTCATAATTGCCAAAGCACTGTGGGCTTCAAGGATCCTGCCATTTTCCATACCCCAGGACATGCAAATCCATATTCAATTTGTGATGTTTTACATTGAACATAAAGTAAATGGGGAAAACAGGCAGTACCCAAATTATGGCCAGCTTGTCCATGTCTCAGTTAAGGTCTTGAATTAAAGTGTGGTTTGTTCCATGATTATTTTTTCCACTTATGCCAATAAGTGAGAAACATGACACATGGGAATTAATGAAAGAACCCAATTTTTTTTCCTCTTGGAATTTACCTTGGTAATACTGTGTGTAAGTATGCCTATAAATTATACAATTGCCTATAAATGATACAATAGTTGTGAATAAGTGCTAATTTTAGTGTTGAAATAACATTAGTGGTGTGAACGCCTTCTCTTGGTGGTCACAATTGTCACAGTAACAAGGCAATTACAGAGTCCAAGAGGCAAAGGGACCTGAATTTTAGATTTAGGCTGAGCTATGCACAGTGTGCACAAAAGCCTTGCACCGGCACTGTAGCACTGAGCTTGTCATACTTGGTGAAAACTTGAAATAACACAATGACAGTCAGTCCTTGGCTTTTGTGTTTCTACTCTACGTATCTGAAGTATTTAAAGAGGAAAATTACAAAGGCGTAACCAGAAAATGCACCCTATATTTGTTGTTCTCTGTTGCCACTCCAGAACTGCTAAAACTCAACAGCACTGAGACTTTCTGGGACTTGACTCTCTGATATTGTGGTAAACTAGGAGAAAGTGGGATTTCACTTAGCACACTAAGTGGTCTGGAGGGCAGGTGCCTCTATTGTGGAGCAGATGGTTGCCATGGGTATCGACAGGATTTGAACTGTCATGCACAGGGCTGATATTGGTGTCTACCTTCCAGAAATCATACCAGTGGAAGAGACCCAGTTTTCTCAAGTCCACATGACAGAGGAAAACGGCAGAGATAAGAAAAACGTCTCTTCCATTTCCTCTTTTCCATTTGCTTCCCTTTTTTTGCTTCCTTCTAGCTATGGGCACTGCTCATGCATCTCAAGGTGCACAGAAAGACAAATTTCCCTTGCTTTGTGGGTCACTGCCCAATGTTCAGCATCTCCTGGAGCCCAGCTCCCTTCACAGGCACTAGAAACTGCAAAGTGTGATGGTGAGGGCACACACA
This sequence comes from Calyptomena viridis, assembly GCA_013390005.1. Classification (NCBI taxonomy): domain Eukaryota; kingdom Metazoa; phylum Chordata; class Aves; order Passeriformes; family Eurylaimidae; genus Calyptomena; species Calyptomena viridis. Next base: position 29,767 of record WEIV01023957.1, read on the forward strand.
GGGACGGCTTCCAAGCACAAGCCCAACTCTGCAGACAGGACTGTGCATTAGAGACAACTTCTACTGGCATGGCTCAGTATGGGGGAGAAATAGAGGAGCCTTTGCTAAGGGAAGAACAGATCTCTGTAGCTGCCAAGACTGCTTGTCCATAATTTTAAAGTATTTGGTATTTATATAATCTAATCTGACTAATAAGGGACACATTCCATTCCCTCTGAGTTATTTACAAGTGCATTATGAATGTGCCAAACATTTGAACAACTCAAATATTCCTAGTGTGTTGTTGAAGCCAGGATACTGGAAGGTTCTTCTAAGCCTGACATACATTAAGACTTTGCCCCCTGCAATCTGCCCAGTGGAAACAAAACCTGGAATCTCACAGTAATATTTTGCAACAACTCAGCCTGTGACTCTGCATTCATTAACTTTTTATCTTAAACAACAAAGGATATTGGGTCTTATGGTCCTTTAATTGTGATGGTCAAGGCAAAAGTCACAGCAGCTTTACAGCCTGAAAGATTTTCCTTTGTTTTGCTGCATTCAGCCCTTCCAAAACTGCCTACCCTTAGCCCACTGAATCCAAGAGAAGAATTAAATCTGTAATTTATTTATATATCTTCTATATAGATAACAGAGATCCCGCAGATCCCACAATTGCTGTCTTCTGATTTATTCAGGCAGTGTCCTTTACAAGATGATTGCCAGTAGATGTATTGGAGCAGAAGCCCATCCCACAAGCAGAGAACTCTGTCATGGCTGAATTATGAAGCTGTGGAGGAGGCAGTACTGCAGCAGCTGCCTGGTGCTGGGTTCCTGCAGCCCAGAGAGCTGGCTGGCAGCATCTGCAGATAAGGAGCAGAAGTGGCAGTATCAGGCTGATGACCGAGAGCCCAGGGATGATAGTTGCCCTTTTGCTTAATCCCTTCAGCAAAGGCATTGCAGGTGTTTTCAGCGGCAGAGCCAGGGTGCAGTGATATGCTGTCGTGTCTCCTTTCCTCAGGCTCATCCCTTAACCTGCCAGATGAGCACAAGTCCTTCCATTCTGTTTGCTTGCGTGGATGCCTGTCTTCCCAAAGCAGTGGTTGTTTTTTCACTTGAATATGTAATAGCTACCTCCACCTGGGTGACAGGCACCTCCCATGACTCTCTGGGACGACATGACAACAGCAGAGCTGCAATTTTAATAGACTCCAAGTAGTTTTCACAGAGCAAAGCCCTAAAAACTCCCCAAGGAGAGATCATCAAGCAGAATGGTCCCAAGCGCTGGGTTTATTAGCAGGCAGGATGGGGAGGTTGATGAGCCTGTGCGGCTGAGTAGACAAGCTGTCAGACAGGACTCCTAACCCAATCAGTTACCAGTCTGTAGTTTCTGACTGCAGCACCTCTGGGGAGCACCGTGCGGTGGCCCCCTACACCAGCTCCCCACACCAGCTGAAGGCCAGAGGTCAGGGGGGTCCCATCCTGTGAAGGAAGCACAGTTAAAGCCACACTTGGAACCTTCCTCCCCTGAAAGACACCACTGGAGTATACAGGTTAGAGCATGCTTGGCATCCTCATAGAGGTACAATTAAATATTTTGTTGATTTTTCTTGCCTTTTCATGAAGGCAATGACCTGGGGAGGGCACACAAATGGGTTCAAGGTAGCATTAGTGCTGCAAAGCTAGCATGACTGCAGTACAAGTGCTCAGGATGGCAGGGGTTGAGCACAGGATTTACTGTGTGGGAGGCTACAGCACACCAGGTACGTGTGAACACTGAGATGGAAGAGCTGCCCTAGGCACAGGGACAGCCAGCCACGGGCTGTTTTGGCAGAGAATCATCTTGTGCGTCTCTGCTAACCATGGTGGGTGCTTTGTGCTTGCTGTGCACCTCAAAACCACATGCTGCAGAGTGGCAAGGTGGGCAGGGTAGGCCAGGTAGGCAGTGCAGCAGCGAGGACGGGGTGCAGCCTATGAATTAAAGGGTATGACCCCCTATCTTGTCCAAGAGCTGTAGAGGGAATAGCGTCATTAAAACTAAACATAATTAAATAGATTATGTAGAATATAACCTTTGCCTGTAAAATATTACATAGCTTGGAAAAAGAAATTGTTTTCCTTAAATTCAAAACCTGCATAATTTTATACAGTTTCTGTTCAATAATCACAAATTGAATGTGTGAATTTGTTATTTTTCTGAAAAGATAAGAAGTCCAACAGATGCCATCAGTGGTTACTCTGTGATTTGTGAATGACAATTCCCAACATTTTGCTTCCTGGTCCTTTAAAGAAAAACACAAGTGGTTTTATTTTATTCCTGTATGTGTATAGGATTCCACCCAATTTAAACAGGATTAATAACTTTCTCCTCTCCTGCAGAACCTGCCAGGAACATGTAGTGGTACTGCTTTTTTTCCTTCTAGGAAAGAATTTTTAATATGACAGAACTAGTATTTGTATTTACACCAGTAATGTTTTTCTGTTTGAACACTTCTTGAAAACAACACCACCAGGTTTTTTCAGAGGCTTGTGACGCGTTGCAGCAGGCTGACTACAAGGACATGGTTTGCCTGCCATCTATGCCTGCCATTTATGGCTGTAAAGAAGCTTGTCACAGTCTCTGCAAGGAAAAAAAGCAACTTCTTGGGGTTTGTTCCTGTTCGGATCGCCTGTATTGCATCCAAGGATGAACCATGTCCTAGAAGTAGGTGGTTGTTCAAGTACATGTTCAAGTACTGAAGTTGGCCAATGTAGCAATATAAATCTGGGAAAACAATAACACCCATCAAATTAATGGTATTTCTGACTAAATGGAGTGACAACAGCAAACTCTTCAGCACTACAAGAGGCAAAATCCAACATACAGGCAGGCTGACTTTATGGGAAGTTCTGCTGAAGTCAGGTGGAAATTTAACTCTGAAAAGTGCTGCAGATATCTAGAAACTCTGTAATTATTGTAGAAGCCTAGTACTCTTCTCATAATTCCAAAATTTAGAGAGCATGGACCTGCAAAGCGTGAATCAGTGATGCTTCTGCCTCTGGTCCTGCAGATACTCCCTGTTCCTGTCTGTGCAAGCCCCTCACAGCGAGCATGCAATGTTTGACAGAATCTGCAAGACTTCCCTTCTCTTACATTTGTAGACATTACAGCTTCACGGATTTTGTTGAGATTTTAGAGCTGCACAGGTGGTGCACGGAAGATCATACAGGAGGTTGCTGTGGTTTAAGAGCCCCAGCTTGCAACTAAGTACCCTACTTGCTTGCTCACTCCCCTGCCCCCGGTGGGGAGGAAGAAACAGTAAATTTTGTGAATTTAAGAACAATATGGTAATTGCAACAAACTGAAATATAGTAAGAGTTACAAAAGTAATAATAATAGTAATGAAAAGGAGAATGAGAGAGAGGAATAAAACTCAAGAGAAGCAAATTATGCCCAGTACAGTTTCTAACCTCCCACTGACTCTTGCCCATCCTGTCCTCAGAGCAGTGATTATCGCCTCCTGACCAACTTCCCCCTATCACGTTTATTTACACTTTAGGAAGGACATTTTATAGTAGGGAGTGGCCCTTTGGCCAGTTTGGGTCAGCTGTCCTGGCCATGCTCCTTCCCAGCTCCTTGTGCACCTTCTTGCTGGCAAAGCATGGGACACTGAAAAGTCCTGAATTTAGGGTAAGCACTACTGAGCAACTACCAAACACCAAGGTGTTATTAGCAATGTTGTTCTCATATCAAATCTAAAACACAACACTGCACCAGCTATTGGAAAGAAAAGTAACACTATCACAGCCAAAACCGGGACAGAGGTGCATCTTAGACTTGTATGAGCCCCATTTACCAAAAAAGATGCTGCTGCACCCGTATGGTGTTAGTGTAGTGTTCTCCAGGTTATCTGGGCTGTTGGTGCAGGTAGGACTCACACTGCTGCTGCTGGGGTTAGGGGATGCTGAACTGTTCCAAACAGCATAGGCAGTGCTGACGTGCAGGGCTCCACACCACCTCGTGTTAGAGCTGTGTGTGCAGGTACTTGTCACCTCTGTTCCTAACATCCAGAAGGGATTTTGTGCACAGAGGCCCATCTTCATTGTTCTTATGATGTGCCTTCTGCTAGCCACAGTGCCTTCCCACAGCTGCTCTGAAGGCAACAGGGAGCACTGCCAGCACTGCAGCCCGTCACACTCACAGGGACATAGGGCCCCTCTTCAGTGTGGCTTGATGTGAAACTCAGAACAGTCACAGGAAGAACTGGCTTCACTGGTCTGGGTGTTTATAGTTAAAGCCTAAGTGCCTCAGAGTCATACATACTAGTTAGTACTTTTCTTTTGCCCATTAGTACTTTTCTTTTGTTTCTCCACTCTAATTAAGGAGCCCAAGTTTGAAGACAATTAAGGGAACACAGCTTTGCTGTACAAAGGTGAAGATACCTGTAGACTTACAGAAACTTTTTCATGCCTTTCACCTTGTGCATTAATTGCTCATCAGCTTGTGTTAGATACCCTCTTACCGGCTTCATTTTTATTTTTGCGTTGTCAAAATCTTTCCGAAACTGGGGAAGGGGGAGATGGGGCAGAAGACTAACCATAGCTGCCCAAGAAATACTTCTTATCGCTTCACCTATCATTCAAGATTTGCTTTTTCTGTCATTTTACAAATTCAGAGTATTAACATTTTAATCCATCAAAAATGCTCAGCAAGACATAGACCTACTTTATTGCTGCCCTCTGGCTGGAGCCAGGCAGTGTCTTTGCTCATAACTGGTAATTTTAGACAACATTCTGCTGTGTTTGATATCAAATGTGAGACTCCCATAATTTATTATGAGAGAAACAGGTATCCAAGCTGCTGATCTCTATGGCTGAAGAACTAGTGCTGCCTGGGAGGACCAAGGTGGGCCTTAAATAACAGTGTCTACCTGTGTGGTAAGTCTTGTGTTTTATGTAGAAGGACACTTAGTAGTTGTACTCCAGTAATTGATTTTTCATAGCTTTTATTGCATAGTACATATGAAGTGCAACTCATTTCTTACTCTCTATACGGATTCAATAATTGTTTTTCAGAACTTCAAATTTTAATGTGGTGTTCAAGGAAAAAAAAGGAGAAATGAAAACTTCATGCATTTTTCCATTAATTGTGAAGACACAAAATAAGATATCCAGATATGTTTAACCTTATGGTGTCCTGAACTGGTTCAACTATTATGGGGGGAAAATAATGTGTTTAGAAAGAGTCACTTAATCACATGTATGATGTTGCTATAGAGCAGCATACTGTTACATTGCAGATGTTACATGATGCTAAAACTATGGGCTTTTTACATAATTTGGAGGGGATTTTAATGTAGTTCACAAGGTATAAGCTGTTAGAAAAAGCAGGCATCAAGAAAATGTGAATGCTCCCTCCTTTTCGTTATAGAAAACTCAAGTATCCAGGTCTGTGAGATTTAAGCTCCCTGGGATATTTTTCAAGATGTCCACTGACAGGCAAAGAAGTCCATTCAGTGAGGACAGAATCTGGGCCTCCAAACGGGATGCAGGATTCCCCCAAAACACACAAAGTTGTGCAGGGGAGCCATGTTGCTGCCAGTTGCATGGCTGTCTGAAAGTAAGAGGGCTGCATGCTCACTACCGTGGGACAGTGCTCTACACACTTTGCACTCCACTCCATTTCAACCTCTGAAGTCTCCTGTTGTCACCATAGAGGTTGATTCTGGTCAGGAGTAGGATGGAGTCTACACACAAGCAAGGGAGATGCATGGGCAGAATGTCCTCAGACATCTGTCAAAGCACGACAAGTTTGCTGAAGAGTAAACATCTGATCTGACACAATTTACATCTCCACCAGTGTGTGATGTGCACACCATGAATGTTGGCACAGATAACACTGGTTTTGCTTGTCAAAGAAAGGATCAAGCCTTTGGCACATCTCAAGATTTCAGAATATTGGATGAGTGGTGTCTCAGCACCCACAGATGTGTGTGGTCTGAATCAGCTCTTAAGGCATGTTGCTACCTCTGGAAGGTGTTCTCCCTCTCCATTTACTGAGCCCACTGGCCTCAACTAAACACCCCAGCTGGAGTGGGGAAGAAGCCCCAAAATGAAAAGTGTCTCCAGAAGGGCCTTGACAGGGCTCATTATGGATATTGGCATCTTTGCAAGTCTACTGCAAATCTACTGCTCGGGTATTGAAAATAAATCTTGATATATTTTAAAACTTCATCCAATATGGTGTTTTAGAAAACTGGGGTGGGCATCTTATAAGGATGTGGCTTCAGTGCTATGTAAAGAGACAAATGGGTAAGTCAGGGTTGGTGGAAGCCTGAGGAGGGATAGGACAGCAAGACTCAATTACAAACCTGCTTTGTAGGAATCTGTCTTTTCAAGATTTTATTCCTAGATGGTAAGTAGAACAAGGTGATTCTAATATGCCACAACCAGGCAGAAACTGAGAGTCCAGAGGCTGGTTTGAAAACATTACTTTATGGGAAGAAAGCAATTNTGTCCAATAGAAGCAGGTATCTGCTAATTTTTCACCTCTTTGTAACAAATGAAGAAAAGACAGGAAGATTGACTTCAAACCTGTCCTGGACAGGGTCTTTTATGTGCAGAAGTCTGGAATTTTGATAGCTTGCTATAGCCTGGTGCAGAGATGGAAAGTAAGGTTGGTTCAGCAACTCGGCTTCATCTCAGAGTCCTTCTGGGGATGTCACACTGAGAGAATCCGGAGGGTGAGATTGCCCTGGGACATGGGAGAGCATAGGAAATCAAGAATCACTTTTCATCTTTAAATTACACATGATTTCTCATAGCTATCACCTTTAGAAAAAAAAGAAGGAATGCTTAACTGTGACCCATCACAAAAGCAATATCCTTCAAGCTCAAGTAAAGATATGGAAAACTAGTCTCCATCACTAACCCAAATCCAGTCATACCTTGATGTACTTCATTACAGCATTTTACAGAAAGAGACAAAGCCAATTTTGTATTCATTACTTATGGAAGTAAAACATCAGCAATAGCTTATGGTTTCCATTTAACACTTGTGCAAAAGACTGCTTCTGTTTTAGAAAACTGGGGTGGGCATCTTATAAGGATGTGGCTTCAGTGCTGTGTGAAGAGACAAATGGGTAAGTCAGGGTTGGTGGAAGCCTGAGGAGGGATAGGACAGCAAGACTCAATTACAGACCTGCTTTGTGGGAATCTGTCTTTTCAAGATTTTATTCCTAGATGGTAAGTAGAACAAGGTGATTCTAATATGCCACAACCAGGCAGAAATTCCTTTTTGCAGAGCAAAAAAATTTCACTCCAGATTTCTGTGTGCATATGTAATAAAGAGTGAAAGGCAAAACTGATGTGGAGGAAGAAGCTTCTGCCTTGAAGGGTGCAGGCATTGTAGGTCCCTTCCAGCTGTCCTATCCTACCCCATGCCATCCCATCCCACCTTGCCCTACCCTACCCTATGCTACCCTACTCTACCCTACCTTACCCTACCATACCCCATCCTATCTATTTTAGTGGAACCAATGTTTTTAATTGCATTAAAATTAATCACTGAAAAAAACAGGTATCTTGCTCTTACTATAGTATTTTAGAGCTGTTCAGGTTCCTAAACCAAATGTTTCTGGTCTTCACTCACATTTTCCCCTCATTACCCCTCATATTTCTAAGGGGAACCGAAGAGGATCAGGCCTAGTCCATTAGATTTTGCTGTGGGAGTAGCTCAGTAGAAACTGTGGGAATAAACCAGGCAAAGATACCGTGTATCGAAGAACAGCAGAAGCGAAGGCCTGCAGATGCCTGGAGGCTGGCGTGCACTTCCATGATTGGATGAAGAGACCCCAAAGATGCACTGATGTGTATCCTGCCCAGATGATTGGACCCTGGACTGGAAATCTCCTAATGAAGTAATGTCAGAACAGTAGTTTCACTATGTATTAGTTAGCCATAGGGGTATAAAAAGGTATCATTTGTAGCCATATTTTGTCTCTCACTCTGCGCTGCAATAAGCTGTGTTTCCGTATCACACTGAGGGTCCGTGTCCATCACAACTTGCTACAGGGAAATAACCTGAATAAAGCTGAATGAATGATAGGCAGAAATCCTCCAGGTCAGCTCTTCTAAACACACTCAACCTTATTTTTGTGTTGTGCCATTGTGTATCTCTCAACACAAAGCTGGCTGACCACCCCCGGCTGTGGGTGGTGGAGCTGAGCACCCAGAGGGTGCCCTGGATGTGGATGGTTCCTCCACTCAGGATGCAGGGAGAGGATGGGGTAGTGGTGAGGGAGAATCTCACATATGGCCTCCAGTACTGGCATCTTCATGCAGAAGTGTCCCACTATGCCTGTATGCCAATCTGGCAGAGAGGGTCCTGACCTGGGTACCTTGTGGGAAGCAGCAGACGTAGTTGTGGATCAGGAGAGTACGCTGGGGTTTCCAGGAGACCTCCAGGAATTAACCTACTAGGCCTATGTCCTTGCCCATGGTGTGGGTGACAGCAGGGGAGAGGAAGATGTGCCAGTGGACATGCACACTGAGAATTCTTTTGGATATGGCTTTCATTGCTGTCAAGATTGACAGTTCAGCATAAACACGTGGAAATGGAAAACCCCCAGAGGTAAACCCAACAGTCTGTAAGAACAAGAGGAAAGCCCCTGGCCAAGCCAGAGACCCCAGGACATGGGTCCCTTGGTGTTCCCTCTGTGGTGTTGAGCCCTTGTGGGGCAACTCTAGCTCTGCAGCCAGCAAGGGAAGACTCCTGTGTGGTTATTCTCCTTCTCAGCTGTGGTGGACAGGTGCAATTTTTAGTCTGTTACACTCTGGTCCCCCTGCTGAGGCTGCTACAAGGATAAATGGTGTGGGCATGGTTAGCCTTTATATTTTCTCTGTGTGTTTTAGCCACAGCAATGCTCCTTCCCAGACGGCACTAATTTTACAGCAGCTGAAGAGATGTCCTGAAGCTCTCACCTTGATCATATATCCTTTTAGATTCTAATTTCTTGGGTTTGTCACACACCTTGTAGATTAAAACATAGTATTTTATCTCTGAATCATTAACTTTTGTTGCTTTCTTATGGTCATCTGGATCTTTATCTGTTCCAGACAGCTCTGAATATAAATAGTTCAATAACACGTCCTCCTTATTTGAAAGTGATCATTATATGATTGGAAGTATGGATGTGCAGTATGTTAACAGTGATGCTAAAATAATTAATCATTTTGCTGTACTTAATGTATTCAAGGGCACAGGAACACGTACATAGGCTCCTGCCATAGGTTTCAAGAATGATCCCAGGAGATATGAAAAAGCAAAGGCCTAAGTAGATGTTTGGGATGAAGGCTTTGGTCAGACAGTGTGCAAGTGCCTGAGTCTGCTGAACACCAAGGGTTCCAGATACTGATCTGGGAATGTCTCCCAGCCCTGCATGGACCAGCATCAGCAGTCAGTGCAGACCTTGGACCCGGCTGCAGGGAAGCAGGATGACAGCAATGAAACTAATAGAATTCCTCAAGAAAGAGAGCATGCAGCATGCTCTCTGCACTTGGTAAATGTCCAAACTATGGGCAAGCCACTGCTAACTTATGTGTTATTAGAAACCTTGACTCTATGGATGCCATGCCATACGGGGTATGAATCAAAGAATCACAGAATGGGTTGGAAGGGGTCTTAGACATTGCCCGGTATCAAATCCCTGCCTTGACCAGGGACATCTTCCACTATCCCAGGTTGCTCCAAGCCCCATCCAACCTAGCCTTGGACACTTCCAGGGATGGGGCAGCCACAGCTTCTCCGGGCAACCTGTGCCAGGGCCTCCCCACCCCTTCCAGGGAAGCATTTCTTCCCAATATCCAATCTAATCCTTCCCTCTCTCAGTACAAAGTCATTCCCCCTTGTCCTGTCCCTCCATGATCTTGTCCAAAGTCCCTCTCTAGCTCGTCAGCCACGGGGGCAAGCTGTGAGCTGGAGTTGTGTGCCGTGGGTTTCAGTGGTGCAGCTAGTCTCAGTGGCTCCTAAGGTGTGTGTGGGAAAGTCTTTTGCAGTTCCTTACTTTCTTTGATTATTCAGTTGCCCTCACTTCAATTAATCAAAGTCTTCAGCTCGCTGTTCTATGCCTCAATGAAATGTTGGCACTATAGAACACGGGCTGAAATGCCTTGACAGATGCAGACATCAGGTGGTCAGAGACTTTGGCTGCAGCAGAAAGTGCAGCCAGTTATGGTCACCATACATGGGCACAGACACCAGTACTGAAGTCGTCTGTAAAAGTGACTTTACATATCATGATATCTGCAGCCAACAGTATAGTGTATGCTGGCCACATTTTTTCCCAGCCAGCACCTGGAACAGCTGCTGGTGGCATCAATGGGATGGTTGTCTCTGTTGCCCCATGGCTCTGCACAGACAGATTGTGGGGTTCCCCCTATGAAAGCATAATGGGAAAGAAACCGCTGGCTTAGGAGCAAAAATTGCAGTAAGTACAAGGGCTCAAATTGCCCAAGCAGATGTGACGTCCTGGCTTAGGAGAATAAGTTGCAGTGGTTTCAAGTCCGATCAGTAACAAGACCTGAGCCAAGTCCCTGAATCCAAGCAAATTTCCCTTAAAAAAAAAGCACACAATTTCCCAAGAGGTGCTTGCTTCTCTAGAAATGCTAGGAGGGAGGAAGAAGAAGGGCGCTGAGGCCTAAAATTATATTTTTGCCATGTTGAGACTCATCTGTAGAGATTTAAGAGTTATTTTGGTATGGAAAGCTGGAGTTCTTCAGGTTTCCTGCCTGCTACTTCAAAGCTAATCCCAGGGTCCAGACAAAGCTACTGGCACATCCACACCAGTCACTGGTACAGGCAATGATGCAAGCAATAGCAGCTAATTCTCCAGATTTAAGTGTTTGTCACAGAAGACATCACTGTTACTCCTAGGTAACTAACTTTATCCACCATTAGCCTGGGGCTGAATCATTTTTTTATATGATTTTGTGAAATTAGACCCCCAAGTGTCACATCTGCCTTTGCATGCCAGACTTTGTCCTGCTTTTGCAAGACACTGTATGCAAGCTTTCTGAGCTTCAGGAAAACCTTGCACAGTGCCTGGGTCAAAGAGGTAAACAAAACAGGAATTCCCATGGAACATGGATGGCTCTATGACTGACTGAAATATTATCCTAAAGCAAAGAATCAGTGCATGTGGGGTAAGGGAGGAATGTCACACCCAGACATAACAAAGGATCATGTGTACAGAAATCTTTCTACTTACCTATTATATGAATTGTCAGTGATCTTCCTTTGTAGGACTGACTTTTTTCTTTTTCTTTTCTCCAAAGACTTTTTTTCTGTCTCTTTCCCAGTCCACTCAGCGCTGAAGCAATGAGAGTGCTCTCACAGATTACAGGCAGGTCAGAGAGGGCAAATTACTTGCCAACATCGCCTCTCCAAAGGGTCTTATTGGTGTTATGTGCTAAGTTATGTGATAAGTCAAAGCTAGCGTTGCATAACATTCTCCCAGTATTTCTTGTAACCATTTTTGCAGTACATGGAGTGATTCACTTTCTGCAATGCTGGTGCTGTTTTATTTCTGATGAAACTTTTCAAATGCTGTGTTGGTTTACTGTTTGCTGATTCCTGCTTCTTGTTCCTGCCTTTTTGCCCAACACATACTTGTTTTTGCTTAATGCTATTCCTCTGAAATAACTTTTATTCCTTTAAATAAAAGTATTGCTCAATGGAGGTTCAATAAGAGTGTCTTAACACTCAGTGAATGTATGGCTCTTTAAAACATAGATAACAGAAAAGTCACTCTAAAACCCCTAAAAAGGGCAAGATATTTTGATTTATACTGATTCAAGAGACCTAAAACTCTAAAGCCTGCAGGACCTTTCTCTGGAGACCTTGATGAAGAGCACATGCTTGCAACTAGGCTTGGCAGAAAGGGTAAGGTATGCTGCTGGGTCAGTTCTCACACACCAAAAAGCCTAGACTAAATACGGTTGTGTTGGGCAATACCTCCATGTATTTGTGCTGTGGGCCTGTGGGCTGATTTACCCTGGATGAAGGTCGAGCCAGTGTGTGGTTCGAACCACACACTGTGGTGTGGTTCTGGAAGTTCATAGGCAGGCATGACAGTTTTTGGTGGCAGCACTGGGACTCAGTAGTGTAACCAGTGAGGAGGAGGCAGACATTGAAATATCTTCATTAACTAGTAGTAAAAAACAGTCTTTGTCATGTCTTCTTTCTTTCTTCTAATGGAAACGTTCTTGGAGAGGTTTTTGACTCCTTGCCTCAAAGGACAGCCTTCTGGTGGCATCACCGTTTATGAGGCTGCTCTGTTCACCTAGTGTGGTAGTTCAGCAGCAGATGTACCAGTTATGGAAGGCAAAAACATCCGAAGAGCTAACCAGGAAATTACCACTGTGGTTCATTTTTCAAAGGAAAAAAATGTGAGGAAGTATTTCTGATACTGTTTGTGTATCAACAACAGCAAGGACACATGCAGGTCCACAACATTGACAAGAGCACCTGATTTGTTTGTTCTAGGTGCTGTGACATCAGAAACCTTCCCTTCTTCTTCTCTGTTTCTCCATTCTCTCACTCCTCAGTTAGTCTAGCAATGTGTTCACTCCCCTACTTGTGTGCAAGACACACCAGTCACAGCGTGTGACCACAGATACTGCTTGATGTCCATGTTCACCATTCATACATTCCTGTACTACTAATACACTTCCCCAGGGAATAAATGAAAAGACAGAATGACAATGAGTAAGGATTCAGATTAAAGGAGAAATGTAGCTGGCCAAAGTGAACAATTATATGAAGTAAAGGGAAAATAATGACTAAAGATCTTTTGTTGGAGCCAGCTAATTATCATGAGTTCTGAACATATGTTCAGGCATAGAATTAAAAAATGTAATTATATTGTCACCTTTGTCTCTCAGCTCTCATTGTCCACAAATGAATTTATTTACTGTAACTCTTGCTGATGGGAAAAAATTAATGGCAGTACCAGTGAAATGGGAGTGGAGAGCTGGGGGAAAAAAGCGAGAGGCAACACAGCGATGGCTGTGCAACTAGGTGATAACTGCATACCAGGATATTATAAATTAAAAATACTTTTAATGAGAGCAAGTACGAGTTTGATGAATTTTGTGCTTTCCTTCTCCACCCTCTCTGCTTCCCATGCTCTTGTCACCACCAGCATTGCCTTTTTAATTTTAAGTCATCATTTGTGTCGGATCATTCTCCCTTCTTTGCCACTGGTTTGTATCACCACAAAATCTCTGTTGCATTTGCACTCTGGGGAGGATGGATGCTGCTGGAAAGCCCTGCCTGTGGATCCTTGCCTGGAGAGGGAGTGTCTGCTGGTCACAAACATGGGCGTTGGATGCTCATGAACTGCAAACCAGATGGCCATGCAGCGTCTCCTCCCAGAAATCAAAGCATTTCGGTTCTTGCCTGAAATCTTCCTATTTGCCCGTTTTCCTCCCTTTTTTCTGGGAATTTTTTTCAAGACTTCTCAAACTGATAGTCTGTGATCAGAGGTGTTCCTGATGAACAAAATTAAGGGGCTTCATTAATGGTTTGCTCCTCACCGGCAGGCACATTGGAGCTGAGCTCGATGGTGCTGGATCCAGACCCACCAACAGCATGTTTTTCACACGTGTTACCATGGCTACGCAGGATGAGTTAATGTGATGGAACTGGCACACGGAGCAGAGGGCTCACTGCAGATGCGGCCGGTGCACATGGCCGTGTCGGAGGCAGCGCGTGTTCACACCGGTTTATTACCCCCATGTAGAGGCAAGGCTTCCTGCTGTGGCTGTGAAGGCTTGGACTTCAAACTCTATCTGAGCTTGGCAGCTGGTGCTGTGCAGCCACCACCTCATCCCCTTGGCTACCTACCAGTCCCTGCATTGGCCAGGGGTACTATGCCTGAACCCTGACTGTCCTCCACCATGGACATGGTATTAAGTGGGGTTCCCTGGGGGTGAGCTGCCCAGAGCTAGCAGCACCATCAGGCCCAGTGTTAAAACTGACTATCCAGGCTGCAGGGCTGCTTTCAGCTGGTTTTACCAGCACCCTACTAACTGCTCACAACTATCCTATTCTGAAGTCTTCTTTGTCTGGTTTTCTGTGAATAATTTTTTTTTCCCAACCATAATGTGGAAAACTACTCTCCTCTCTTTAAATATTCACTGCAGAATGTTCTCCCCATTTTCTGCTATTGCAACACATTGTAGTCTGTTTTTTGCAGCTGGTCCATGCTGATTTACCCTGTGAAGCTCCCTCTCTGTTGCAAACAGGTGTCTATCCTGCACTGCCACAGTGGATGCTGACAATTGAACTACGTCAAATCTAGTTAGTCATTAATACTTGATGTTTGCTTATATAAAGTCAAAAGAATGCTCTTGATCAAGAGTTATAAATGGGATTTTGCATTACTGGAACAGAAGCATGGAACTTGTGGTCACAAACTCCTCTCTGGTGCCTATGTGTTTTTGTGCCAGTGGAGATTCTGGCAGCTTGAAGAAACATGCAGAGCAAGTTAGAATGAGGATTTCTAGTTTGCTATGATTTTATTTATTTATTTTCATTTCCAAAGAGTGAAACTCAAACTACAACTTTGACAGGAAAAGAAAAGAAACCAAAACATTTTAAACCGTGTGAAACTCCAAAAGCATGTAGTGGAAGGCTTTGCTGCTCACTGCAGTGTTGGACTAGATAACCTGTAAAGGTCCTTTCCAACCTTTCCAACTTCCGTGATTCTATGATTCTATTAGAAAGTTGTAATACAGCATTATAAATGTCTTAACAGAAGAAGAAAATGCAAACAATATATATGAAACTGAGGAAGTGAAAACAAATAATTTTTATCTCCTTAAAAGTACATAAATCTGTTACATTCAGGTCAACTGCGTATTGTATTTTGTGAGGTTGCTTTTAAATTTTTTCTTTTAATAATGGATCAGGTTTGCAATACACTTTGATGATGGAACAACTGCATTTTTTGGCTGACAGCCCTTATCCAGACTCCTGAAACTTTCAGAAAACTTCCCTAACTATACTTCTGTGGCATTACTGATTATTTATACCTTTAGTTATTATTAGTCTCAGAGAATTAACTAAAGACTTTCATTAATATTAATTTTTACATCTGTATTTCTTGCATGCCGCAAACACATACATACATAGTTAAGGTCCAGGGTTCTTTATCATGGCTTTCGCTCATGCTTCTTGTTTCTCTCTCTTGCTTCAGGTTCTTTCATTGTTCTCTCATGGTTGTCTCATAGTTGTGTCTCTTATTTGTCTGTGTGTCCTTTCAGTCTTCTATCCAAATCTTTCTAAGTACACTTCCATACATGGAAAAGCGTAGCTAAGCAACAAAATAGCTAACCTTTGGTTAGCTGGCTTAGTTCTATCACATGTAAGTCACTAAAAGCCATGGCTCCAAGCTTGATTAGAGCTATCTTAGAGCCCTCAAGCCAAGTCTATTCATTATTAACAATTATTAATAATTATTAACTATCTCACAGCAACATACTTCTAATCAGAAGAAGAATATTTAAGAATCTTTAGAAACTGTTTGGATTGCAAAAGTAGGCCTCTGGAAGAGCAGTCTATTGCCATAGTAGTGTGCCAGAGGTCTAGTGCTGGTGACAGGCTGCTGTGACATCACCTGGACATGCTGCTGTGTATGAGTGTTCATCAGCCCTGTAGGAGCTCTCCTGTCCTGGCTCACCTCTGTGAGCAGCTCAGCTCTTATCCATCATCCACCTGCTCCAGATCAGGCATGAAACCAGCACCAAAGTTACTGCCAGAGTGACCTGGGAAGTATCAAGGGTGACTACATTAATCTGGGCTAATGGTCAGTGGAGTCATAGGGAATTTCTTTCTCCTTGATCCTGTCAGTGAGGGGCAAGGGCTGGAGGAGGAGTAGAGATGTCTTGCAGGTTGATGGTGATACGAAGTATGCATAAATTTGTGATATATTAATGTATAAACCTTGTTAAGAATCATGTAGCTAAAGTAAATAATTTTGTTTCTAAGTAAGCCCACTCTGTGCACCTCGACCCTGGTATAAGCTGGTATAAGCTAAAGCAAACTTATATTTCCTGACAAAAACAGAAAGGCAAACTTAACCAACCAAGTCAGCTCTTCAAGTCTTCAAGTCCAGAGTTCGGAACAACAAACCAAGGTTCTTACACATCTGCGTAGAAGGAGAGGTCATCAAAAGGACACCTTGAAATCTATTAAAAAGATCCTGGAATCTATCAAAAAGACCACTACTCACAAGCACCAGGAGGGACAGACCAAGCGCAGAACTGATAAAAGCTAATTATAATACGAAGCCAGGAAGGCGGGGACAGGATATTAATATGTATAGGCGAATTGAGAAATCTAGTGAATATGTATATTTTTGACTGATATAAGCAAGATGTTCAGCCTTAACCGGTACACATGGCTTTGGGAAATGATTCCACATGTGTCTCAGCTGAATAAAACATACCTCTCTTACAATTTTGAATTGTGAGAGTTATTCCGCAAGTCAATGGTTCGTTTTGCCTCTGGTGTTGGCAACGGGGTTCTGGTATTTATGATCATGAGATTCTCTTAAGGGACTGAGTCCTGCTTGGAAAAGATGGGATTCACCTGACCAAGCATGGCAAAAGGATATCTGCCTACAGGCTTGGCAGCCTGGTAGAGAACTGTAATCTAGGATCTGCAGGGAGAGAAGGGGCTCACCAAAACAAGGTGAGGAAGTGATAGATCAGGATGGCAAACAAAGAACATGGGACAAAGTGAAGAGAAGGGAGCTTGTTATCAGCAAGACAGGGCTAAAGGGGATCTGTCCTGAGGGTACCCACAAAAAGAAGAAAGACCCTAGCAGACAGAGTTGTGAGGAAATCTTTCTTACTCTTTTTGGGAAAGCAGAGTGTTTCAGAGAGGTGTCCCTCTCTGAAGTGCCTGTACACAAACACAGACCATATGGGATATGATCAGGAGGAATGAGAGTCTGTTGTGCTATAGCATAGTTACGAGATCATTTGAGTTATAGAAAGGTGGTGGGATAACTTACAGGACTGGGATTCTGCACTGAGTGGGTACAGGCTCTTTAGGAAGGAAAAACTGGGAATGCAAACTTGGGGAGATGTGAGAGAAAACAATGCTCTATCTGATGACAGATGATGAGGGCAGTGGGAAAACCAGGGCAGGGTGTAGTTGTCCTTGGTAGAGGCAGAAATGTTAAGGAATCATTACATTATCTGGGGCCTGATGGGATACATCTATAAGAGCTAAGGGAGCTGGCTGGTATAATTGCAGAACCTCTCATGTTTATCTTTGAAAGGCTGTGGTGATGGAAAAGATTCCTCAGGATTGGAAGAAAGGAAATGTAACTCCTTTTTTCAAGAAGGGAAAAAAGGAAGATCCTGGGAACTTGCCAGCCTCACAGTCATCTGTTGGAAGGTGATGGAGCAAATAGTCCAGTAACCATTTCCAAACACACAAAAAAGAAGGTGAGTGGGAGCAGCTGGCATAGATTTACAAAAGGAAATCCATGCCTAACCAGCCTAATAGCTTCTACAATGAAAAGGCTATCAGTGGAGAAGGGGAGAGAAATGGGAGTTGTCTTGACTTTAATAAGTCTTTCAACATTGCCTCCCATAAAATACTCATAGATAAGCTAATGGAGTGGATAAATGAACTGAGAGCTGAGGGAACAACTGGGTCCAGGGGGTTATTATGAGAGACAAGAGGTCCTGCTAGAGGCCAGTGACTGATGGTACACTCTGGGGGCCTATACCATAATCAATATCCTTTAGCGTCTTTGCTAATGTCTTCAGTGATGGAACAGAGTCCATCTTCAAAAAGTTCATAGGCAATAAAAAAATGGGAGCAGGTGGATGTGCTGCCTTTTAAAGGGACCTGTACAGGCTGGAGAATTGGCAGAGAGATGGCTTATGAATTTCAACAAAAGGAAAAGTGGGACCCACCTTCTGGGGAGGAATAACCCCAGCCAGGATAGGCTGCAGAATAATGGGCTAGGAAGTAGCTCTGCAGATCAGGATCTGGCATCCTGGTGGGCAGATGGTGAATGTGAGCCAGTAGTGTGTCCTCATGGCAGAGAGAGCTGATGGTTTCTGGTCTACATTAGGAGACATATCATCAATGTGATGGGGTGCTGTCCTCTGCTCAGCACTGCTGAGACACATCTGGAGTGCTGGGACAAGCTCTGTGCTCCCAGTACAAAAGAATACGGATTTACTGGAGAAGAGTCAGTGCAGGGCCACTAAATGCTGGAGGCACAGGAGAGCATTGTCATCTGGGGGGAAGCTGAGAGCACTGGGACTGTCCAGCCTGGGGAAACAGAAGTTCAGGGGAGATCTTGGCAATGTGTATAAATATCTGACAAAGGAGTTAAAGACTTCAGAGCAAGGCATTTCACAGTGGTGTGCAATGAACAAGTGAGAATCTGTGAGCAGAAGTTTAAAGAAAATTCAAGAAGCCTCGAGATGTACCAGGAGAGTTTCAGGATGGACATCAGGAAAAATTTCCTCACAGAAAGGTGGTTAAGCAGTGGAATGGACTGCCCAGGGAGGTGGTGGAGTCACCATCTCTGGGGGTGTTCAAGAAATGATTGGATGTGGCACTAAGTGCTCTGATCTAGTTTACAGAGTGGTGATAAGTCACAGGTTAGACTTCATGATCTTGGACGTGTTTTCCAACCTCAATAACTCTCTGAGTCTGTGAAAATAATCTTCATTTAAACATAAACAAAAAACTCTTTTTGTGTGAGGATCAAGCACTGGAACAGATTTGCTCAAGAGGTTGTGGTGCCTTTGCTCTCAGAGATACTCAAAACTAGACTGGCACTGGGCAACCTGCTGTAGGTGTCCCTGTGCTGAATCAAAGGGACTGGACAAGATGACTTCCAGAGTTCCCTGTCAACCTCAGCCATGAGGTGATCCTGGCATCTTCCTGAGAAACAGAAGACTTGATCACTGCAGCCTGCCTACCGACCACAGTGCCATAACATAGAAACTACAGAAAAAAATCCTTGTGGGCACAATCCTGAACCAGAAATGGCCAGAAACAATGGCCAAAGACAGAAACCCTTTCTCATCTCGGGATGTCCTCTTCCCTATGCTGTTGGAGTAGCAGAAATAATCTTTTCCTTGTAAAAACACTCAGAGGTACCAGAGAGGGTGGCTATCAATCAACCATAGACCTTGGCTTACTAACTGCAGAGTCTTATTCTGCACAGGAATGTGTAGTAGATCCTCTTTCTTATCTCCGTGTAATTTAGAAATAGCTGAAGATCAGATGTGGACCAGTGCACATTATTATCCCCAATATGAATTTAAATTGCTCTTCTTGAATTATTTGGCTTTACTTACTTTCTTCACTCTTGCTTTAATTTTTTTGCTGGTTTAGGGTCAGACGCTGCCATTCCCATGCATGGTGAGCAGGCTGTTCTTGCAAGAGCAGGTCCACTCCAGTCTGTGGAATTCATTTAGTTTAAATGTTACAACAATTAAGCTGAAATGAGAAAGTTTAGAACACTCATCGTGCTTCTCTGTGAAGAAGCTTTACAAGCCTGTGCTGGCCTTTACATCAGGAATTTTCCTGACTTTTCATAAAAATACTCATGCTAGTGAGCAAATGCCAGAGGCAATTCACACTTGGAAAGGGCTTCACCTCAGCTATCTAAATCCATTATGCCCAAGCAAAGCCAGTTGTTCCTAAGCTGGGGTCCTGCTCTGTGGTGAGTGGGAGGAGACCATTCAAAGCTACTGCTCTCTCAAGCCCATCTCTGACTCCAGAAACCACAGCTATGCAGCTATGGGGAACTGGTAGTGCAGGAAAATGAAAGACAACCTTTTGTCATGCCACCCACTGCACAGTGGCTCCCTGTGAGGAGGACCTTTGATTGACACATGGTGACTTAGGGCTGAGATGGCACCAGGGGAGTACATGTTCAGCAGAGCCCCAAGACTGATGCTGGTGTCTGACAGCACCAAAGTAATGAGGGGTAAAAGTGCATGTCTCATCATTAACAAATAGTGAGGCTCTGAATAAGACTACTGCAGCCTTGCTGTTGTGGGTACCTGCCTCATAATTTCTTCCCAAGCCTCTGATCTGAGATGGAGTCCCAACAGAGAAGTCTACTTTTCTCCTTCTTTCTATTCAGCTTTGCAATGATTACAAACCTAAATTCCAGCAGCCATTGTCCCTGCCTGTTTCTAACTTCCACTCCATCCCTAGGGCACTGTCCTATGTACACAGAGCTTGTAAAAGAAAATAAGTTCATTAGGTTCTCTTGATTTGCCTTCTAGTCCTGAAAATATTCTTTGCTGCCTGGAGAAAGAGTTTCTCCCTTAGCCTCTAAGTGAAATCTGAGGTTTTCATTTTCACTTGTTGTTCTGGGACATACAAGTTTAAACAAGACACTTACAAAACAAATTTTGGCAAAATGCTAGAAGCAATACTGGTGTTGGTGATGCTGTTTAAGTAGTGTGTTTTCTAATCTTTTTATTGCAAGACTAAGGAAGTAAAGTCTGTTAGTGATTAGGGATCTTGACAAGCTTGAAAGGTGCCGATGCAAACCTCATGAAGTTCAACAAAGAAAAGTATGAGGTCCTATACCTTGGTCATGACAATCACAGACACACCCGAAGGTCTAGTGGAGAAGTGATTGAGAGCAGCCCTGCAGAGAAGGACTTTGGCTGATGAAAACTCAGCATGAGCCAGTCATGTGTGCTCATAGCCCAGAATTCTGGGCTGCATCCAAAGGAATGGGACCAGTAGGTCAAGGGAGGGGATTCTCCCCCTCTACTCTCCTCTTGTGACATCCCCCCTGGAGTTCTGCCCATAGTTTTGGTGCCCTGAACATAAAAAGAACATGTAACTAACTGTTAGAGCAAGTCCAGAGGAGGCCATGAAGTTCATAAGAGAACTGGAGAGAGGCAGGGAGAGTTGGGGCTGTTCGGCCTGGAGAAGAGTTTGCATGTAGACCCCAGAGCAACCTTCCAGTACCTGAAGGGGCTTCCAGGGAAGCCAGAGAGAGACTCTTCATCAGGAATTATGGTGATAAGAAAGGGAGTAATGAGTACAAACTGAAAGAGGGGAAATTTGGGTTACATATTAGGAGGAAATTTTTTACTGTGAGGGTGGTGAGACACTGAAACAGGGTGCCCAGCAAGGCTGTGCATGCCCAACCCTGGCAGTGTTTAAGGCCAGTTTGGAGAATGTCTTGAGCAACCTGGTGTAGTGGGAGATGTCTTTGCCTATAGCAGGGAGGTTGGGACAAGATGACCTTTAAGGTCCATTCCAACCCACTAGCATTCTATGATTCTATGACACTATGACTCTACAGCTGCTGCCTAAGGGCCTTTCTGAATTCATTCCTTTTTCTGACTGTTAATAGACAACCTAGCTGTGCCCTTGAAGGTGATGGTAGGGCACTCCGTTATGGTTTTGTTTTGAGGAAAAATTTTTCCACTTTTGTTTGCGGGCGGGGATGTGCCTGCCCATGCGGGGCCGGGGCCCCTGTCCCGCAGCAGGGTGTTGTGGGGCTGGCCCCTCTTCCCCTTCCCCCCCACCCCGGTCTGCCCCCTCGGTGTGGGGAGGCCCATGGCCCCGGGNAGCTCGGATCCTTTCCCCTGCACCACACGTTTCTGGGTTTTATTTGTTTTATTTGTTTTTATTTGTTTTTTGTTTCTTCCCTTCCTCTTCTGCTTACCCTCAGATAATTAGTTCAATTCACAGATTTTTATATTGTTTGATAAGGGTGTTTTCTTTGAACAAAAAGGTGGGGCCAGTACCTGGTGTTTTCTTTTAACATAAAGGTGTTCTTAACCTATATTTTTGTTCTCTGTTTTAATAGAAGTTTTTATCTATCTTTATACTTAAATGAGACTCGAAAATTTGATATTGAATTCATCTGAATTCACTTCAACTGTCCTTTTAAACGGGGACACACTCTTAGGAAGAAGCTCCCCCTGTTTTGCGATGATGGTAGTGATGAGTGAGCTGGATGCCTATTGGTGCTTCCTGACCTTAGGGGTGCAGCCAGTCTGGGGACAGAACTGGATGATGCTGGTCACCCAGGGAAGTGAATACTGCAGAAATCACCAGAGCAAATGTGTAGCCATGTCTTGTACATGACGAGAAAAGTATGTCTGGTTATTACCCAGCCTTCACTAAGTGTACCAACTAATGGAGCGAGAGACATGAAAGATTTCCAAAGTCCACTTGGAGCGTAATTCAAACCTACCAGAAGGGAGGTCATGGTAAGTAAGATGAATTTCTATCTTTCCTTTCCCTTACAATACCAACCTTTGGCTTCTAAAATGTTGCTTAAATAGTGGTAGTTAATGGTACCTTGATGAACTCACTGACTGTCTGAGGGCTACAGATGTGTCAGATCTGACAGTGGCTATAGACTGATACGTACTTGTGGTCCTTTGAATAAAGCTCTAGATTTAAACACTGTAGGCAAGGGGAAGTATTTTGTGAAGCTCTTTGTGATGGAAACTGAATTGCTAAGTTCTAATTTAAATAAGGTAGTGCCATTGATGCTTTCTTTTTAAATCTCCATTTTCTAACAGATGTTCCTCTAGCCTTCTGTACTGGTCTTTTGAATACCTGCAGACAAAATGATGGGATGTCAGCCTGTAAGAAATTCCCTGGAAGCAAAGGCTAAATACAGGAATACCTATGGTTTTTTCCGATCAAAACATTGGTTCTGCATCTGCAGATACTCAGTTCCTTATGTCAAAGAGTATGCTACTTGCAGAAAATATGCATGTTCAGACTTGCAAGTCTGTCTTGTCCCCTTTTCCCAGTTCCTCTCACTCCAGCTTTTCTCCAAATGTATTTTACTTTTTTAATCTCTTACTTTTCCTTTGAGGACCTGAAGTGTCACTTCTTTAAATCTCAGGTCAATGCTGGTTTTGCAGCTCCCCACCCCACATGGTCAGATGTTTTTTCTTGCCAACAAAAAGCTTCAGCGACTGAGCATACCAGGCCTGTCCTCATGTACTGTAGAGACTTGGGGTGAGACCCTGAGCCCACAGAAGGTCTGATCAAATGGCATGAAGGTTACATGGATTTTTTTCTGTAACTCTCTTCTCTGATGCTCAGCCAGAACACGCTGACTTTCCTCCAGAGCTCTCTCTTGCAAGCCAGTCTCTCATCCTGGTGTTCCACCATCCCTCTGTACCCAGGGGTTTTCTTCCTCAGCAGGCTGGGAGAGGAATCTTTCCAGGAAAAGTACCAAAGGCAGCAGGCATGGGCCTATCTTCCAGCTCAGCATTTCATTTCAGCTTCCTTGCTTCTGAATAAAGCTGAATTATGGGACATTTACAACTCTTGGTTTTGGAAATTACCTCTGCCTTCTTGGGAGGTAAATATAATGTTATCTTCCATTACAGACTGTGGGGTTGTCTGAAGGCTGGGAGAATCAAAATGAGATTCTGCAAATGTTTTGAAACAGAAGGTGTTTAAAAATGTTTTTGAAAGGCTTGCACAGTGAGAATTTAATCTAGTTGAGCAATTCTGAAATAAATTCTGTTGCCAGTAAAATGTAACCCTAAATATTCAAAGCAAGAGATCTTTCCAAATTACAAGTAGCTCATTAATGTCCTTTGAATAGGCTTTGTCAGCCCAACCTGAGCACCAGGAAGATACGTGTGTTCCCTAATAAGGCTCTTCCTGGTGGCAAATAAAACTGAGATGCTTTGTGTTTCAATTCCCATCCTTAATCACTTAATCATCTCCATTAGTGGGATGAAAAGACTGTTTTCAGTCAACAGATGTGAGCTTGTTCCTTCCCACAGAGTCTAGTGCTGCATCTAAGTCTGGTTGACCATTGGGGACCAGGTTTCTGCCATGGAGACGGCACTAACCCCTGACATGACACAGCCTTTGCCTCTACCTGAACAACAGCAGGGTATTCTTGGGATAGAAATAACAAAGGAATGTTGAAATAGGGAATGATGCTTCTTCAAATAGTGAAAATTTTATTGCTAATTCCATATGGAATTTGCTTACTTAAAGTAGATGGACAGGAATTTTTTTTCCAAATTTAGAAGAAATATCAAATAAAACTGTCTATGAAACTTTAATCTAGAAAGAATATGAAGTCACATTTCCCTCCACAATTACAGGACACATCTCTGCCAATATCTCTGCATATTTGGATCAGTAGTTTTTAGAGGAATCCACTCATCAAAAAGTTTCAAGAGATTTTCAGAGTTTGGTCCTCGAGTCATTCTAGCAGCAATGTCCCTGTGGGTCCCATGTGGCATGGAGGCAGCAAGTCCCTCTCAGGATGGGCAGCAAAGGAGCGAGCATATAATTAACTAAATTTCCCTTTTCCTTTCTTGTGACTAGTGAAGGCTGCACTATTTTTGGTAATACCATGCCTGAGCCAGGAGAGGTTTCACCCACTGAAACCCTAAAAACTGTAGTCAGCTGTCAAGGGATAACTCCTGGAGACCCACAGTTGTAGCCACACCCCATGTCTAGAGTGGCCAAATTCATAGAATCATAAAATTTTAAAGTTTGATAAGAGCTCTAAGATCACTGAGTCCAACCATTAACCCAGCACCCCTGTGTTACCACTAAATTATGTTCCCAGCCCTTTGCTTGTTCTTGGGATCATCAGTTTCGCTGGCTATCATTTCTTCTACTTCCAAAAATGCTGTTGTGACCTGTCTGCTCTAATTGGCAGGGGGCTTTTTTTCCCCTCAGTTTTTCATCTTCAGAATTTCTAAAGGCATTAGCACCATGCAGGGCTGACAAGATGAATTCTGACAAAAGATAATTGCATGAGTCCTCTGCTGCAAGCACTTTCAGTGCCTTGACACTGTCAGTTCCCATTTTGTTCAAACGTGTGTGTCACAGCTGCCCAGCACACGTAGGGTGACCAGGAGGTGCTCGGCCAAAGCCTTTTGGAAGACTGGAACAAGTGTGTGCTCAGGGATTTTTTTTTAACAAAAAGGAGGAGGATGGATGGAAGACGAAAGTGAAACTTAAGCAAGCTGACACCTTGTATGAGAGGCTGGAGTGGATATGCCATTGTCAGAGCAGCTGTGGGTGGTGGGATCCATCCTGTGTGATGGAACCAGGATAGGGATGAGCTCAGGGGAGGGAAGCTGACAACTGCTCTGACAACACTGGCACAGCTCCCTCTGGTCACCACTCTGTGGCTTGGCACGGGACTGGGCTCCATCATAGCACCACTATTCCTGCAGAGGAAAGCACATGCACATCAATGCATGCACATACACCCACAACCCCAAAATCCCAAAGAAATGTGGCGCGTGTGTTTCCCAAAAAAGATCTAGGGAACATGAGGACAATTTTTTACTTTGTCAGGCATTTCTTTTGGAAAAGCCTGTCCAGAGTGGGAGGACAGTGTCTGAGGCTCTGCATGGCTCTAAAGACTTGTGATGTCTCCCATAACAAAAGTTTCTGGGTTTCGCCCAAGTAAAGATTTTGACAAAATCTCTTGTCCATAGCCTTCTTGTTGATATGAGTCGTCACAAACATCCTCCACACCTGCTTTAGGATTATTTATTTGTTTACAGTCCCTCTTTATTTATTCATGGTCCCTAGTGGCAGTGCTGGCATAACAGTTGGACTCAATGATCTTACAGACCTTTTCCAACCTGAATGATTCTGTTATTCTGTTTCTCCATGCTACTAATTGATGGTTCTCCATACAGAAACACAGACTTTGATTAACTCTTAGCTTTGATGAGAAACTGTCACTGTGCCATGGTTTTGTATGCTTGGTGTGGCTGTTAGCCAGCTGAAGTGGGTCATGAAATTTTCAGCATATTCTGTTGGAAAACATTAATTTTACCTAAGCAGGGAGGTCTTAGCATATGTGTTCATTTGGAGAAATTCAGAAACTCCTGGCAGAGACATTTTCAAAATACATTTTTAGTTCTGGAATCTGCATTTTAGAACAATCCAAAGCAGCAGTTTGAGGTTTGTTCCTTTCCTTTCCTTTCCTTTCCTTTCCTTTCCTTTCCTTTCCTTTCCTTTCCTTTCCTTTCCTTTCCTTTCCTTTCCTTTCCTTTTCCTTTTCCTTTCTTTTCCTTTCTTTTCCTTTCTTTTCCTTTCTTTTCCTTTCTTCTCTTTTCTTCTCTTTTCTTCTCTTTTCTTCTCTTTTCTTTTCTCTTTTCTTTTCTCTTTTCTTTTCTCTTTTCTTTTCTTTTTTCTTGCCTTGCCTTGCCTTGCCTTGCCTTGCCTTTTCAGGGGTGCGGGAAGGAGAAGTCCCCACAGTTCCATTATTTTCATGCTTGCCATGAGATGTTTTAAAAAAATGCAAAATAAAAATATTTGAAAGGGCTTCAGTTCCATCATGAAATGACAGGGTTGTGGCATGCCAGATTTTTGGATCCAACTGCTCTGAATGGTAACTCTAGAAATATATTATTTCACTCTAGTCATGTTGACAAGATTTTAAACCCTGATGTTTCCTTTAAACTGGAAAGTGTAGGCCAGGCTAGCAGCTTTCCATACTCCACCGGCTGGGGATCCTGTTTCCATCAAAATGCTGATCAGGTCAGAGAGAAGCTGGTCAGAAGTTGCTTGAGTAAACATTTCTTCCACTTCAAAGAAAACTGTTGCTTTACCATTGAAGTTTCCATGTTTTCTTGTGTTCTCTCAAGATTTTCTCATTTAAAGAGGCTTGCTGCTTCTATGAGCCCAAATTCAAGATACAAAGCTGATTCCCAGTCCTTCCTGCAACCCTATCCCCAAACTAAGAGAAGCTCTGGTATTGAAACATGCATAATGAGGCCAATGCAAAAGGAATTTGTTATTCAGAGGTACAAACCAAACAGCTTATAGTCTGGCTGCAGTGTGTTGTGCTTCCAGCCAGGTTAATGGCTGTGGGATGCATCAGGGTGGTGATGCTTACAGCCAAAGCTCAGCCCAGCATTCCTGTGATGCACTGCAGGCAGGGACCTGCAAATCTGCCTGTCCCTACGACCAAAGGCAGCAGGCTGTTACTCTCACAGTTCTTGCAGAAATCCCCCAGCTCTGGTGGACATCTCACACCCACAGTCAGTGCCTGGATTTGCAATGCTCACTGCCCCAAGGGCAGGGATGCTTTGGAATGGGGAGAGCCAAGCCTTGGCAGGACATGGGGCTCCCAGCCACATGGGGCTAAGGGGGGCAGAGACGTGTGCACAACTGAGAGAAAAACAGTAAGAGAAGAGAAGAGAAGAGAAAAAAAAAGAGATGGCTTTCAATCAGCTGAACTAACCTCTGTGCACCCCTTTAGGAGGCTGAAATGAAATGTGTCAGTACAACTCTCTTGTGCTTTCCACTTGAAGCCCAAGAGAGTGTCTCCAGTAACTCTGATCTGCTGGGAAATAAATGGAGTGAAAAAGCAAAATCAGCCCAAGCTCAACCTGTAGACTTCTGTTCATGCTGTGTGACCTTCCTTCTCCCCATTCCAAGGCTGTTGTCTTGGTTCCAACCAATGATAGGGAAGGCATAGGGATGAGAAAACTGCTGTCAGTCTGGAAGTCCACCCGTTCCTTAGCTGTCCCAGCCCCTCCCCAGTTCACCCATCACCAGTGCCAGGGCTGGCCAGTGGCAGGGTTCTTGTTTCCCAAAGTGAGTGGAAGAGTGACATCCATGGCAAGTAGCTCAGCTCATTTAGTTCCTGGACACCCCAGGACTGATATGTAATTGCTTCTTTCTTGCTTCAGTAAAATTTGGAAAAACAGGTAGAAGTTGAAAAAGATGACTCCTTGCTTTCCTCTATTATCATATTCAGTCAATTCATGAACTTTATTCTCTCCCTATCCTGCCTTCAGGTAAACGTTAATTTCAGGTGCTAAAAACATAATTTAGTAACCGCATGAGACTGGGAGGGAGAATATAATTCACTTTGTTCCTCTTAGGGGACCTGAATATAAAGCAAATGAACCCAGACTTGCTGTTATATAAAAGCTGGGTTTAGTGGGGGAAAAAAATCTGTATAAGCAGACAACTGGTAAAGGCAACTGTCAAAAATTACGAGCCCTAATGGACTCAGTCAAGACACTCTATTCCAAGTTGAAAGGGCTAGGAATCTGTCAAACAGGCATAATTAGAACCTAATGATGTGGTGTGGTGTCACAGTGTAATGCATGCAACAATATGGCCTTGATAGAAAGCCCTTGTCCTTCCTCACTGATCCCTTCTGCATCCTCAGGTTTATGTAGCATCTTGGCCATGGGCAAGAGAAAGGAACTGTTAAGAGCTGACAGAAACACACCCAATGATAACTCCAGGTTTAACCCAAAAAGAAGGAAAATCTATGGATGCCTATTCAACCCGAAACTCTAAGAAATCATTAGTTAGCCAAGTTCAATGATGATGACAAAAGAAGTTTAGAGGTGAAATGGAATTATTGGCATTTGTTTAAATTTGCCAGTTTCGGTAGTACAGGAAAAAGATCTGTGCTGAGAAGCTTGCAACAGCAAATACAGTTCAAGGGATGCACTCAGTACTGCGATGGCAAGTGATGAAATGACAGGCATTGATTCTCTGCCTCCACTGGCTGTGCTGAGTTTGCCCAATCTTGGATGTCTCCTGGCCAGGCGTGGTCTCTGTCCATCCTCTAGTTCATGTGCACAGGATTGACTAGCCACCTCCTAAGATGTCTTAAAGCCAGGGTGTCTGAGGGCTTCCAAGCCTCTCCTTGTTAGCAAACCTACAGTTGGACCAATGTGATGCCAATGAGCTGTTTTATCCATCTCCTGAGATAAGACGTCAGTCTGTCTGTTGGTCTAAATTTTCACTCTCCTTCCTCAAGTCAGAGGGGATACTCTTGTGCTTCTGCTGTGTGAATGGCTTATTGCTGGGTGGGGTTGCCGGAGAGGTGGGGAACAGCCCCTGAGCTGGATGACAGGGCTGCGCCTTGGAGGTTCAGCCACTTACTGGGCTTTGGCTCCACCCGAGGCTGGTCCCTGGATGACATTGGAGGGCAAGGATGAGGAGGAGTCTCAATTGGGGTGCTACAGTCCAGAGCTTTATTGATGTGAGCCCCAGGGGAGCATGCCCAAAAGAGCACTGAGGAGTTTCACACAACTTTTAACTGGGGGAGGAAACATAGGGATCAGCCAATAGGAAACTGGGATAGGAGGGGACAGGGAAGGATGGACATAGGAGGAGAACCAATAATAACAAGGGGAGGAGTTGGGAGGGTCACATGGGCAAATGGGACTTCGAGTATTAGGGGAATTCCCAGGAAGGGCTTAATGACTGACAGGGAAGGGACTAGAACAAAGGGAGGAGTTTGGGAGGAGTTTGAGGGATTAACATAAAATGGGGTGTGAACTTTTAACAGAACATACCGATACATGGTAGGGGTGGAAAAACCATACTCAACTCAAGTGACACACCACCACCACAGGTGATCTCTGTTATTTCTTCTACTGAAAAGTAAAATCAGAGTAAGCAGGTGCTATGTTCAAATTCAGCCCAGAAGAGATGCATGCACAACTGTTTCCTTCTCTATTTCAGCATTTTAATTGCCTTATTTACAGATCAGCTTCCCCAGCAAAGCAGGAAAACTCTGTACTCCGAATCCTTACAAAACACCAGGCTCCAGCTTTATTTTAAAGTGGATTATCCAGAAGCTCAGGGATGGTCACAAAAAGCAGTCCTCCATCTGTACAAAACTAAGCAAAGAGACAGAACTTTTGCCTGGTTTTAGCCTTTCTGGTTTATTTTCAGTTGAAAATTTTTTAAGAGCTACTGGTGTTTTATCAAATAATAAAAGAGATCTGCTTCAAAATGGCAAATACATTCACCTAATCCTTATTGATAAAGAATTCTACAGTACTTTCTGCAAAAAACAATTCTTTTTCATTAAATATTCTAACTATTTTTAAAAAAATTTCATTATTATTATTATTATCTACTTGATCTGTAACAGTACCTCTTTAACTTGTTTGGGCTAAAGCTAGTCAATTTTAGAGCTAAGGGTTTTGACTAACCCAGAAAATCTGTTCCAGTGTTGGAAAGCCCCTTTGCTGACCGCTACTGGAGGATATTGGAGGATATTACTGGCTATAACCAGCTGTCCTTCTCTTCCTCCTTTGATATTTTTCAAGCCATACTACATTTTTCCTCAGTTTTTCCAGGGGTGGTGCCAGAGGTTCTAGTGAGGTTGGTGGGATAGTGCTGCTGCAGAGTGGTGAGGAGATGTAAGCTGTGACCCAGCCCTGGGTCATTCTCCATTTCTGTAGAAATGCAGAGGAGGCAACATCATTCATCACCACCTGTGGTCACACACCATTCCTTCCTTGGGGTTTCAAACATTTCATTTGATCTTCATAGTAAGGATTATCAATTTCAGAGGGCATCTAACCTTGTAAGGACAGTCATAGGGTAAAGACAACAGGGAAATCTTTTCAGTCAGTTGCTGTATTTATTTTCCTTTCCTTTAAGGACTGTTAGCCACTCAGTTGAAGTGCTTTTGTGGGAAGAGTTTCCTCCCCTGCTCCCCTTGTCAGGCAAGACACTAAAAATGATAGATTGTTCTCCCACTCAGGCATCAGATAAGTTGTTCACATTGTGGTGTAAAGTCTCACACTGGGAGAATGCTTGTCTACCCTGGATGAGGGATGAACCCTGCAGAAACATGCAGGGGAATGGGAGCTGGGGAGAGCAGGGTTCTGCTGGATGGATGAGGACCTATTCACCCTGCGGACACCAGGAAGGTGGAGGTTGGGACTGTGGGGTGAAGATATGGCTTTGGGGGCAATCCTGGAGAGCATTGGACCACTGCAGCCCATGGAACGGTTTCTCCTGTGGAGGGGTGTGTGTACTACTCATGTATGCATATACCTCCAGACACACTAACTTGTCACCTAACTCCTCTGCTGCCCTCATTACTACTTTATAATGGCAAAGAAAACCCTTTATTCACATCTCCTGCTGTCTTATTTCTACAATAGTCCATACAAAATCTGGGATATTTAATAAGTAATAATAAACAATGTATACATAACCCATTTCTTGCAAAATATTTAGGGCTTGTTCCGCCTTAATCAGCAGAGTAAATCAGAGCTTAGATCAGTCCAGAAGTTCAACTATCTAGGAAGCATCATTTCCTCAGATGGTAGGACTGACAAAGAGATAGACAACAGATTAGCAAGGGCATACATAGCTTTCACAAAGCTTCATAAAAGAGTCTGGTGCATCAAACACCTGAAGAAAAGTACAAAGATTAGTGTTTATAAAGCCATTGTACTGTCTACTCTTTTATATGGGTCTGAATCATGAGTCATCTACCGCCATCACCTGTGACTTCTCGAACGCTTCCATTGGCACTGCGTCCTTACAATCCTAAACATCCACTGCACTGACTATGTGACTAACATTACCGTCCTTGAACAGGCAGAGGTCACCAGTATTGAGGCCATGCTGTTGAGAACGCAACTGCACTGGGCAGGGCACGTTTCCAGGATGGAGGATCACCGCCTCCCTGAGATTGTGCTTTATGGTGAACTCACCACCAGCTGCCACAATAGAGGAGCCCCAAAGGGGAGATATAAGGACTCCCTGAAACAACATCTCAGTGTTGGCCATATTGACCACCATTAGTGGTCCACTCTGGCCTCAAATCATGGGACATAGAGACACACCATCTATAACACCGCTGCCTCCTTTGAAAACTCACACAGAATTACACTCCAGGAGAAAAGACATCGCAGAAAGAACCACGCCTTGTCAATACCACCTAAGGAGACTTTTAGCTGTGCTTTTTGTACCTGGACTTGTCTATCCTTCATCAGTCTTTTTAGCCATTAGTGCACTTGTAGCAAGCGTGGTAGAGCCCTTCCCATATCTTCATTTGTGAAGCTTAGCCATCATGATGAACCACTTGCTGGATTTTCTCCCTGTTATTTTAAACCCTCTAGCTTTATGCAGTGAAGGAACTTGAGCAGACTTGAGAAACTTAAAAGGCATCCAAACAGTTCAACTACTTAATTTCCAGAAGTAGTAGCTTTCTTTCCAGTAGAGTTCTCCTCTAACCCTGCAGCAGAAGCAGCAAGGGTGCTTTGAAAATCTGCAAAGGCTCCACAGACAGACCCGAACATTTCTACTCTGAATGTCAGGTGCTGGCATTAATAGGGATCAATATGGTGTTGCCTGCAAACAAATTTGTTTTCTTGACTCCTACAGGGGTTGGAGGAAGCTGAGCCTTGAGTTTCTCAAAGGTCTGTGTTTCTTGTTGGAACACCTTCATCTGGCTGGCAGACAACTTCTTCTACATTAATATATTAAAAGTTCATAATTCATTTTAATTAAACAATCATTCTTTTCAATTAAGATAAGCATCATACACATTTGCTAGTGGTTCCTCTATGCCTATCTGAGAACATCTTGCCATGAGAGACTTCTATCAGAACTGACTTTACAACTAATAATGTGGTCTTTGTCACTTAACTCAAAAGTCCCTATAGGCTTTAGCACAGTGAAGCATTAAAGAAATAAAATACTTTTAAAAAAAATGCATACCCTGAATTTTGATTTGTTGAAAGCATTTCCTGAACTGACAAGCTACATGGCGTGTCTACCAAACCCACTGGGAACTTTCAAAACTTGAGCAGCAGTTTCTAATCACTGACTATCATTAGCATTTTAGTGAATAGATTTTTGATAAGAAAAATCTTTGCCCTGTGGAAAAAAAAAGAATCTGACATTTTTACTGCAAACAGAGCTTCTCTTTTAATTATTCCTGGCACTGGAGCAGGCACTCCAGCAGACACTCCTCTAGCAAGGGAGTCCACTGCTCTGGAAACAACTGCTGACACTATTATAACACCTTGAAATATGTCTTTTACCATGCACAGAGGTATGGCAGGTGGTGGGTTCACAGTGTGGAACTCACTTTCGGGTGATCTCACAGCAGCTGAGCTGTGCCAGTCCTCTTTCATGGCTGTAATGCAGACTGCTGCAAAATTAGACCAGAGCAAAGCAGATGGGACCCCTAATTAGGAACACTACTGGAAAGTACACACCAGGGCAACTTTTGCATAGAAAGCTTTGGCTGTTTCAAGCTTAAGAACAGGAAGGTTCTGTGGGGGGATCTGGACAGGCTGGATTGATGAGCTGAGGCCAACGGTGTGAGGTTCAACAAGAAGTGCTGGGTCACAACAACACCAGGCTTGGGGAAGAGTGGCTGGAAAGCTGGAAAAGGATATGGGCTTTCTGGTCAAGAGCAGCTGAACATAAGCCCAGGTGTGCTCAAGTAGGCAAGAAGACTTGTGGCATCTTGGCCTCTATCAGCAAAAATGTGGCAGCAGGGCCAGAGGAGTGACTATCCCCCTGTGCTTGGCACTGATAAGGCCACATCTCAAATTCTAGGATCAGTTTGAGGTCCCTCACAACATGAAAAACATTGAGGTGTTGGACCATGTCCAGAAATGGGAACAGAGATGTGGAAGGGTCTGGAGTACAAGTCATAGAAGGAGTGGCTGACAGAGTTGGTGGGGCTCAGCCTGGAAAAAGGAGGCACTGGGGCTGGGAAACACATCCTGCAGAGAGAAAGTGATTGGAAGGACAGTTTTTGGCAGAACTGGGAGAAAGTCAGATGGAGACATACTGACAGTCCACAGATAACAACTTAGAGCACTCTGGAAAATTAAGCAAATATGGAGGGGCAGCTGTGAGACACAGAGAGTTCTGCCAAGGTGCAGAGGTGTGGCTCTGTGTCCCTGAGGGCAGAAAAGACATTGAGGGGCTGGAGGGTGTCCAGAGAAGGGAATGAAGCTGAGAAAAGGTCTGGAGCACCAAAATTGGCTGAGGAATCTGGGGATACTCAGCCTGGAGGAAAGGATGCTCTTGGGGGACATCTCTCCAGCTCCCTGACAGGAGTGTGGAGCTATGTGGGGGTTTGGATCTGCTCTGAGGGAACAAGGGACAGGTGAAGAAGAAACCACCTCAAGTTGTGCCTGAGGAGGTTTAGGTTAGATATTAGGGAAAATGTATTCACCAAGAGGTTGTCCAGCCTTGGCACAGGCTGCCCCAGGGCAGTGGTGGGATCCGTGGAGGGATTTAAAAGCCATGTGAATGTAGCACCTGGAGGAATGGTGGCCTTGGCAGTGCTGGGGGAATGGTTGGACTTCATGATCTTGGACGACTTTTCCAACCAAAACGATTCTGTTATTCTATTACTCTAAGATGGAGAGCCAAATGTGTAGACTACAGCAGACACAATGAGGAAGCATAGAGAATTTTCAGTGTAGAACTCCTGCAGAACAGAGAAATGACAGTGGAAAGAATAACAAGTTGGCACTATTTCTTTAGGTTTTCAAGAGGTATTTGCCAACATCTCTCACAAAATATTCACAAAACTGGCCATGAAGTTCAAAGTTGTGCCATTACAAGTTAAGGGAACCAAGAAGCAAGAATAAGATGTCAGAACAACAGTTTGTTTCTTCCACAAGGCCCTGGACCAAGAAGGCTCAACCAGGTGAGTAGCTCTGGCTGCCCCTTCATCTACCCCATTGCTGTCTGCTTCTCCTGGTGATTGTCAAGGACTGTATGAGGCAGGGAACAGCACTAGGCTGGCAGATTTGGGTGTGAGCAGAGCTTGTGGGATTAAACGAGGACATAATGGGACAAGAGGTCCTGCGTGCAGAAGGCAAATTGCTCATCCAAAGCCACTCAACATATCTATTGTTTCCTGAGGGCAACCATAGCCTCCAAAGGCTGCTTTATCCCTGTGGTCACTCCCTGTTCACATGCAGTAGGGGAGGTATCTCCTCAAGGCTTGCCTATAGGGGAGGGAACCAGAGTGGAGAGGGAACTTGATGGGGCAGGTTTGACCATTGTTTGGGTTCTGACCAGTCCTTTCCAGCGTGGTGGTGGGGCTCTGGGGCCAAGGGGGAAAAAAAGGGGCTGGGGGTGAAGTGCCTGGTGAAGTTCCCTGACTGGGAATTTTTGACAAAGGTGGAGCAGGAGGATGCATGAAGAGCTTGCAGTGCCTTCTCCCACTGTCTGTGTGCCCAAGTTGCCCACAGCCATGCAGCTGCCTCCTGCCTGACAAGGAGGAGGTGAGGCACTGACAGTGCTCAGTGGAGAAAAGGGATGGGGAAGAGGCAGAGTCGGCTGCAATCCTCACTCGAAGCTGATAATTAATAAATGAAATGCCCTGGGACTCCACTAAAGCTTCCTCAGATGACTTATCTGTCGTGGGCTCGGCAAAGCATTAAATGGCCATTTTCTGACAGAATGACTTCACCGCGCCAGAGCTTCCTTGACTTTCTGAATAATATTTCTCCCCTCCTCCCATCCCTTGTTTTTTTAAATCTTCTCTCTTTCTTCCTCCCTCCTTCACTCCCTCTCCCTTTCTCTCTCTCCCTGGTTGACGGCTCTAGTTCATTTCTGCCTATTTAATTGGGCCCCGGATGAATTTACTCGACAGGGCCATTCATCATGTGGCAGCGGCTGGCGGACGAGCCCAGGGGGAGCGGGGCTGACAGCTCCGGCAGCCTTGGATGCTGCTTGACTCTGGAAGTTCACATATTTGGGCATTAGTGCAGCTATTAGTTTAACAAGCTTCGTTTATCCCTGTCACTACCACTTCAGCTTCCCATGTAATCATTTGAAATGTAGATTACTGCTAGACAAATGGGACAGAGCAAGAGTACACAGGAGGGAAAAAAAGTGACATGGATTTCTTGTTATGAGCTAGGGTTTTTTTCTCCTCCCCTCTTTTAATCCCTTCCAATGTGAGTGCTTTGATTAACGTAATATTCACATTATTCCTACTGTAAGCAGTTTGTCAGCATTGTACTCCACTTTTTAGAAAATAGTTGGTAGGGATTTATTGACCCAAAGAAGAGGTTTAAAGCAATTATACAGATGTCCAGGGGCCAAGGTCTGTGAACACACAGCCTTCTCCCTAGGAGGTGCTGGAGGTCACTCTTCAGTCCATAGATATACCTATGGACTCAAAACTTCAGTCTTCTCAAGTCTGCTCCGCAAGGTGGAAGTCATCTAAGGTATTGCAGTAGGGCAGTGTATCACATTTGTTCAGCCCTCCAGTCTCCCTTTCTGAGGCTTCTGACCACCACATTTGTTTTGCACTGTAGGAGTGAAAGCAGACCAATGTCTCCAATGTTTAGAGAAAAAAGTCGTCTGCCACTTGTGACCCAGGAGTAACAGTGATGTTGCAGATTCTCCACTCAAAAATCTTCACAGGTTATTGCACTCTTGTTGAAGGTCAACACATAGAACTGGATATGGGGACGCCAGAAGGGAACATAACCTCACCGGTATCCCAGAATGAGACATCTTGGTAGCATCAGACTTCCCCAGCAAGTCCAAGCCCAGCAGCAAGTTTATCTTTCAAAACTACATCTAAAGGAGTCAACAGTGACAAGCTCATTTTATTTGCAAAAGGTCTAGTGTTTAGTTATCTCACCAACTTAAATATGTGTGACATATTCTGGGTTTGCCTGATCCAGTTCTTGACTCCTGTTCTGTCTCTGCTCAGCACAGGAACTTTCCTTAGATTGCAGCTTTGTGCTCAAAGTGTCTGCATGCAGACCAGGTAGGTCAAGTTGTTCTTAAACAACTTAAGTTGTTCTTAAACTAGGCCCTGAGTTATTCTACAAGACTTCCCTAAAGCCATGTCCAGTTTGCCTATGTATTTTCTTACTCAGAGTTATTTTATTTTGCTGCGGTACCACTGGTCCTGTACACAGGAACAGGGTTCCTGTCCATCTTGCTATCCCTGCTTCATGGTCCTTTCCTGATCTGTCAACCATAGCTGGGACCTGGGAGCTCTTGGCTAGTTTTGCACCTCAGCCCTCACCACACCCTTTTAACTGAAGTCCAATCTAAACACTGAAGCATAGGATTGTCTATGTTTAAAAAGATCTTTAAGATCATGGAATCTGACCATTCTCCCAGCACTGCCAAGGCCACCACTAACCAGTGTCCCTAAGCACCACAACCACATGGCTTTCAAATGGGGTGTTTTAAATGGAGGGAGCCTCCAGGGATGGTGATCCAACAGCTACACTCCTTCCTACACATCTGACAACATTCCATGCTCTTACCAGCCTGATCTTGCATTTCATCGTGTGAAAGATGTGTTGTTCAAGTACTTCACAGTGAGTGATCTACCAAACCAGACACTACACTAACCTGTGGTATTTGCAGACACTAGCACTATGGTCTTTGGATTTTCTTCCTGCTCCCTGACAGAGTTAAGTGGAATTCAGAAATTCTGCTCTGGGGGTATTCTGATTATTCAGCACTCCTCTCTGCACCCAAGCCAGGTGAAGCATTAAAAATGAGGAAGTTCTTCAAATTATTTTCCATGTTTGAATCCATTTGAAGACATGATACATGTAATGAAAACCTAGTCAAACTTCCCTAAATGGAACTTGCCTAAATTCCCTAGAGTGAGAGGTGGGTGTGGTGTTTGTCTCTGGAACTGCTAATTTGGTGGTGTCCCTCTTGCAAGAAATGTGCAGGCAGCTCTGGTTTTGAATGTGATCACTGGCAACACCACTGTTTGCTCTATTCACGTCTCAGCTTTTTCCCTATTTGCACAGTAAGATCTCCAAGGTGCTGCTTGTGATATGTTGTTATCCCTTTCCAAGTCACTGCAAAGTGACACAATTCATTTATGCCTCTCTCCTCTGCAGCTCTGGGACTTCTGAGGGCCTCAGCAGCTGGTGTCTTCCCTTAATGAAAACAGCTCACAGGTCCATGTCAAGCTCAGTGGCAGATTGGATCAAAGACAGCCGATTTTCTTTCGTCATCAATAAGCAGGGGTGTAGGAACCAACCACTGTCCCATTCCTCCACCAGCTTACCTGGGACAAAGAAGAAGGTCCTGGTTTGACTCCGGAACAAATCTGTCTTTTACCCCTAAGTTTGCTCTGCAAAGCCCCTTCAAGATTTTTCTTCTTCTCTGTCCTATTCCGCCTCTGCAGAATTCTGGGAATGCAGTAGGACGCCAGATCTTCCTGTAATTCAGGAGATACTGCACGAGATCCCAGGTCAGTGGGATGAGGAATTATTCCAGAAGGAAAAGCTGGAAGGCGAGAAATAGAGAGCAGGTGAGGAGGCAGGTGACACGACAATTGGAGTGAGTAATTAGTGGCTGCTCCTCTTCCTGTTTGAGGTTTGAAAGCCACAGTTCTGCAGAAAAGGGGACACCCCTGCACTTCCTGACTGATCTGGAGCTCAGAGTCCCCAGCCATCTGTGGGCTCCTGACCTGACAGGATGAGTCAGTCCTCAGCTGCCATCAGGGCTCTGGTCTTCAGAAAGCAGGAGAAAATATGTTGGTTTAAGGTCCTCTGGCCTGCCTGTCCCTCCAGCTAGAGAGCTGCTTCCTTCATGTCCTTCTCCAGCAGGGCAGCTGGTTTCCTCTGTTCCCCAGGTACCTTCATCCCTTGGTTAATGAATGCAGGACAAACAATAAGTGATCTGAAGTCATATTGCCCAAACAGGAATTCTGCAGCCAACCATCGGTGAACAAAACCGAGCTCCTGTGGTTTCTGACCTGTGTCACCACAAGAAAACCATCCTCCCAGCCTGTGCCCAAAATT
Organism: Calyptomena viridis; assembly: GCA_013390005.1. Taxonomy (NCBI): domain Eukaryota; kingdom Metazoa; phylum Chordata; class Aves; order Passeriformes; family Eurylaimidae; genus Calyptomena; species Calyptomena viridis. The sequence continues at coordinate 68,329 of WEIV01023957.1, forward strand.
GTCTGGTGAGGGAGCAGGGGAGGACTCACCAATCTCCAGCTTTCTGCAGCACCTTTTTGATCATAATACAGCTTTGACGAGGTAGTTTCATAGCCAGACTGTTCTGGACTCCACCTTTGTTGGGATCCTTGTGACTTTGGAATGGGGTGAATTAGACCTTCCAAGGAGCTGATGCCACTGTCAATGTGGTGGTCTGTTTTTTTCTGGAAGGTTCATCAGGGGGCTGTTCTCCAGTACTGGCTATTAGGAACCACCAAGTTCCTACACTCCAATGAACCCCAGGCATGCCTTGTGACAGAAAATGCATTCTGATGAATGATCAGCTTTACAGTGTGTATCCCTGATACCTCAGGATGGGAGTTATTTTTCTGATGGTCATCCTGCTCCCCACCACCCACCTGACAAGGCTGCAGCTTTTAAAGCTCTCATCACCAGCAATTTTCTGCTGCATTTCCAAGAGGTTATGGCTGTCCAGGAGAGGGGCATTCACATGCCAAGTGGAGAACTGATGACACTGATCAAAGATGCCATGATTTGTTGCTGGCTTTCAGTCACTTCCCTGGTCCAGGTAAACTAGAAATTGTTGTTCATATTGTAATTAATTACAAACTATTAGTTAATTATTAATTAGCTACTGAGTAACTGTGAGTAGTTTTAGAAGGCCTTACATGCTTAATAATTTTGCAAGACAACTCTTTTAAACAAAAGTATCTTTTACAGCCTAATAAAATGCATCTCTGACTAAAAGAAAGAATATGACACGTGCCTTGCGAAGCCAGGAAGTAAGTCTCGTGGTAACATGCTGACTCCCTTTGATAAGTTCTTTCTTCTGAATTACAATGTACCAATTCTCTATGAACTGTCAAATACCAGTGATTCCTCAGTTCCTCAAACTTGCATTCTGTGGATCCTATGCAGCTTCTATAACTACATGAAAGTAGATAGTAGGGAGGTGGAGGTTGAATTCTTCTCCCAAATACCAAGGGACAGGACAAGAGGAAAAAGCCTTAAGTTGTGCCAGTGGTGGTTTGGATATTAGAGAAAAATTCTTAACCAAAAGGGTTGTTCAGTCCTGGCACAGGCTTCACAGGGCAGTGCTAGAGTCACAATCCCTGGAGGGATTTGGAAGATGTATAGATGTGGCCCTTGGGGACATGGTTTAGTAGTGGCCTTGGCAGTGCTGAATGACAAGTTGGACTTGATGATCTGAAGGGGCTTTTCCAATCCAAATGATTTGGTGATTCCATGATTATTTGCTTCTTGTCAAGTTAACTTGTAGCAGGATTGAGGGGAGTGAGCTGAACACTGCTATTGGGCATTTAGGAAAAAGTAATTTTGCACTGTCTGCTGTGGTACTGGCACCCATTCCCCTGGGGGGTATGACCCTTCCTTCTCTGTGAAATATGGCCTTTTCCCCCAGGGAAAAGTTTTTTCCTCCAGGGTATGCCTCTGCTCAGCCTTTGCAAAACATGCTTTACAGCATCCTGCATGGTCATGTAGGTCCTTGAGAACCTACTGGAAGAATTTGGGAGTCTTATTTTAGGGTTGTCTGAGGTCTGCTGAGGCTAGCATGTTGCTGTCAAATCCAATCCAAAAAAACCCATGATAATTCCTGAGGACACACTAACAAGAGTGGTTCATTTATGAGGTGTTCAGCAATGGATAATTATTCTGAATAAGGAGGAAAATGTTAAAGACATAGATGCATCTGGAAAGGAGACTGTCCTTGCCAAACAGCAGTGTTCTAAGCATTCTGCTTCCCAAAGGATTGTGTATAAACAAGAGTGATTTCTCATCTCAGTAAACAGATTTTCCTACAAACAATAATCCTGATCCCCAGTACACAGGACTGGTGCAGGACAAATAAAAGCTGGTGTCTGTTACCTCCATTTTACCTGAGATGAAATGGGAATAGCTCACATCAGAAATGATAAAATGTGAACAGATCCCACCGGAACAGCTGTTTGAACTACTTGTGGGTTTCTATTTGTTAGATTGGAGGCTCAAAAGTAAACACGTAATCCACAGCCCTTCGAGAAGTGGCAGAGCGCGTATTTGTTGAAACCTCATTTAACCTCAGGAAACTTCCTCTCCCTTCACCAAACATTTCTCTTTCCTTTATGCTTCAAGGCCAAAAAAAAAAACCCAAACCAACTTCACTCAACATTCAAGCAGTAATTACAAGACTGTACTTTACAAATGGAACATAAATAAAATTACATAGCTAATTAAGATGTATCATGAACTGAATCTCGTTTCTATGATGCTAATTGCATGTTTCACCTCCCTGTTAAATGGATTTGATGGTCTGAAAATAAGCTGTTCATGTTATGCAGTGGGAAAGGCTTCCATGACCAGCTACTGCGCTCCGTCCAGCGCGATGTCAGGCTTCCCAGGCTAGACCAGAGATTAACTGGGTGAATTAATGACACTTTTTCCCAGCCCTTTGAGAAGGGTGATTTTGAATGTGTCGCATCTTTTTTCTGCCCCAGCCCTTTTCTTCTACAAGACATGCATGTCTAAGAGAGTAAAATTCATTGAAACAGTGCATATTTTTCAAATACAGACACTTAATTACTACAACTTCTCTGTATAGTATAGACAGGTCAGAAAATTGACTTGGCCATTGCTACCTCTACCTAGCTACAGTCACCCACAGCATTTGTTGTTTGAACTTGATAATTAATTTAACTTAATTAATAAAGTTCAAACCAAATGTATAGATTTAATATTGTAATTATTTGTATTTCTAAACAACAGGCAGAGAGCTGCCAGCACCATGTGGCACATGAGGGCACATTAGTTACACTATTAATGTAGGATATGGAAACTGTGATATAAAATCTTTACTCCGCAGAGTGAAATTGTTTCTCATTAACTTGGCTAAGTCCTGGGATCTTCCTTGCCTTGCCTCCACTCACTGCAGGGATGCATTTCTATACACATACATGAGTGTATTTAATACCTCTAATACTAATGTAGGTCTCGTATTTCTGAGGACCACCACTTTTATAACAAAACCCTAAAAATTGCCACACAAAGGACAGAAACCCAGGGTTTCAAAAATAGAAGGACAGATGAATATTCCAGGATTGAATGCTTTAAATCCTGCACTGAGTGAGAACAGAGAGGCATTGCTGGGCTATCTCCCTTGGCACTGCAGCAGGAGGATGTTATGCAATCTCATACCTTGCTCCTCAGAGGTGCAGGAGACGGGGACCTGCATTTGACAGCTGGCCCTCTGCAAAGGAATATAATGCAGGTACTCCTGAAATGCCAGGACTTAGAAAAAAATTATTTTCCAAAGGCAGGAACGCTAATTTAATGGTCTGTATGCCGGGCGTGAAAGAGTGCAAAAACTTTTCCTTCTGAGCCTTCTTAATAGCTTGGTTGGCTCCCCTGCACAGTGACTCCAAAGTCAGCTGCGAAAAAATTATCTTTTCAGGGAGTTAACTGCTCTGCAAAGCTGGAGAGGGAGAGAAATCCAAGTTGAAGTCTCCAAGCCACCAAAGGTCTCTTGAACAAAAATTAAAATTCTTAAATCAGCCTTTATCCTTGCCATCTCTTTTACAAAGGTCCACTCAACCTCCCTACACCCTCATTCCTCCACTTCCTATTGGAAAGTTTTTCTCAGCTGTTAGTAGCTCTGGAAAATGGCACAGTATCCGTGGTGGCTGAGGTACACATGCAAGAAAAACTAGTAATTTTCTGCCACAGGGCTGCCCATGTTAGGGCATGAGGTCCAATCTCCTGTCAGTGGTAAAAAAATTTTCCATGTTGTGGCTTTAACATCAGGTAAGAGAAACAGTGCAGATGCAAGTTTTGCACATCAGACCATTCAAGGTAATTGTTGCCTTGGAGGGGATCACACATTTGGGATAGGAAGCACTGTTTCAGTGAAATATGGGATATGTCTCACAGATGACAGGTGGTGAAGAAGGGTGGTGTTAAGTGCTGGATCCAGCGGTGCAGGTGAGGTCCAGCCAGCAGCAGGCTGAGCATGTGCTCCCAGCAGATGCCTGCAGAAGTACACACATATATATCCCACATCTATATGTGAGCACAGCCAATTACACAGATCAACACAGACACGCAGAGTGCAAACATGAATACAGAGAACACCAGTGGCCTCATCCTACTCCTTCTCTTGCTGAGTCAGACAGAAGTCCACTAGTGGGAATATATATACATCTGAGCAGAGACTCTGCTTGGTAGCTGCCCATGGATTCCTGAGCCTTTCCTGGGAAGGCATGGCATGTCCCTTCAACTGAGTTCCTAATTGGGTTCTCAAATGCTTTTTGTCCCATGTGCTCCTCCGAGCTTGTAGAATAGGGCCTTGGATAGGCACCACAGACCAGCACCACATTCCTTCTGTTCCCCTGGTACTTAGTGGTATGTCAAGAGCAAAACCCAATCAGAGAATTTGCAAACTTTCTTCAGGGTTGGGTTTGGCCTGTGTCTGATGCTCTCAGCTGGGTCTTTATACTTTCCCAATTTTGGACTTTGATTTGGATTCAGAGAGTACATAGAGTTTGTGGTTCAAGTTTGCCTTAAAGAAATTTCACTCCATGAGTTTTTCTAAGCATTCATATTTACAGAAATCTGGCCTCTCATATGGTGCCTGTAGAAGGCATGAGACCTGGAGTATGATGTTTTGGCATCCTGGCTCCCATTCATCTGACACTTCAGGATACCTTAATTACAAGCTAGAGAAGAATATGAAGAAACTGCAATAATCTCGTAAATTTTTTAATTCCTTTTTTTCAGCATTCTTTCCAAAGTGCACAAATGCTACCAGGGTCAAGGTGCAACCCAGCCCTAGGAACACCACTTGGCTCTGGGAACATTGCTTAGTCTCTGGAAATTCCCACCAAGTGGCATTCCTCTCTCCTCACCCTGACCTCTGTGTCCTGGGTCGCTCACAAAGAAGTGAGGAGACCCCCACAGAAGTAATGGCCTGGCTTCAAAAACCAGAAACTTTTCTCATCTGTTTGCCCCCTTTTTGTCTTAACCTAGTGCCCGCTCTGGTTCCCTCTTGACCTGTTTCCAGTAATGACACAAACCAATGAAACCAGTGAATCACAAATCAGTGCTGTTTCTTGCTATCATAAAAGAGACATTATAAACTGAAAACATAAGGATCGTTTTATCTTTATTAATAGTTTAATGCATATGAGAAAGCTATTTGACATTTTCTATACCTCCAACTCTTTTCTTCATGCATTGCTGAGCAGGCTGCACCAGAGTTCATCTACTTAAATCCATTTCAGAACTCAGTACCTATACAACAAAAGTATTTCAGGATACAGTGGTAGTTCATTAGCTGTATTTAGAAGATACAGCCACCTCTTCCCTCAAAGTTTTCTTCTTAGAGATTCAAATCACTGCTAATAATTAAATTGAAATCAGACCTGATATTTAGAGTAAGGTAGACTGTCCCGTTCCACTCATTTCAGCAGTTTGTAGGCTCTTGTGTTGAATATTACCAATACTTACTAGAAATATCTTTGTTTTGCTTTTTGCAGAGGTTACCCTCCCAAAGCTCCTCCAGAGTTTTTTCTTAGCTGTTCCTTGCCAAATGCTGGCAAGTGATAAGTCACTGCTTTTTGCATTGCATTTGCTTTTGCATTTCATTTCCTTGATAAAGTATATTACAAATGTACATTGTGATTAGTTTTGCACACTGAAGTCACAATAGAAAGGCTTTAAGCACCAGTCAACACTATAAGGAGTTGTTTCAGCAGTCAGATCTCGCCCATGTCCCACTTTGGTCTCATCTCTCCTTGGCTGCACCACAGTTCAGTTCCTGGCACCACACAATAGGGTCCTTCCCCCTCTCCTCTCCATCACTGGCCTCTCTCCCTGCTTCACATGCTCTCAGCCTTCTCTTCTTTGAGCACTTCTTTGCCCCACCTGAACAAGAAAAACAAGCACACATGCCAGTGCTTCTCCACCAGATGAAATGACCGTGGGAAGATGAGTCTGGAGCAGCTCACAGGGATGGACCCTGGAAGAAAGGAGTGATGGTAGGCAAAATATGAATTGCTAGCAATGTCAGCATTTGTTCATCCACATCCTCATCTCATTCTGGCAATGCTGAATAAGCCTCTTGTCCGACCAAAACAGGGGACAAATGCCCTTCAAATGAGGGTAGCCACGAGCCATTGCAAGGCTGCAGGAAGCAGCCAGTGCAGCAGTGAGCTGCAAGGTAGCTCCAGTGCCAGTTTTCACAGAAAGCTGAACAACTTCATGCAGTTATCCCTAGAAAGATACCCACTTCCTATGCCCCACTGGTTGGTCCCCAGTGTCATGGCATGTCCTGACACCCAAACTCTGTTTCTCAGGGAGGGTGGAGTACACCAAGTGGACTTGCAGGGCTGGCCCTATGCCACACTCATGGTGCTTGTCACAATAGTTATCATGAGATGAAGGGTATGTAGGGTATTTTGCCATCGTTTTCCCTGGCTGCAGCATATTTGCAGCTCCCTAACAAAGTAGTCATAACATCCCGAGCCAGGGATGCCCTGTGAGAGCCCTGCTTCTGAAACAGCAACCGCTGCATCAGGAACATGGGGGCAAATCCATCCTCCATTCTCGTTTCTAAGCACCTCGTGGGGGACCTTTTTTTCTCAGACAGCAGTCTTACCAATTACTAATAAAAAAACTACTTTGAATTTTCCAGAAGTTGTTACCCTGTTCAGCAAAGAATCATCTTGTGTCTTTATAACTTACACCATTACTGTTCTTGATTAACAACAAAAACTGATGAGCTGGCCTTTCCAGGGGCCATAAGAAGACTCAGCCAAGCAGAAAATGTAAGTGAAGGGAAAACAATTAAAAGTTATTTTAGTTGTTACATCAGCGTTGATTGTTATATTTACATTTTTTTTCCTGTGCAGAATGAAAACCTTTGCTGCATGCACAACTTTTCTCTTCCAATGATGGTATGTGGATATAGAGAGTCGGAGTTTTATATTGGTCATAACAGTTATAGATTAGTAAGCAACAGATGTGCAGTAGTTTGAGCCTTCCTTTTATGATTGTGAAATAAATGAACATAGTAGAGAATGATTCTGTTATCTGGGATTATAGGTTTCATAATCCGAAGAAGCAATATGAACCAGGCACAACTGGCAATGACATAACAAGGAAGGATGTACAATTAGGGCAGCATGTATGCTGTTTGTGAATGCATGAAATGCATCATACAGAAAACTGCAAGCAGAGTATTTACAAACACACAAATTGCAACAATAAGAAAAAAATTAGAAAGTATCTAGATACTGTGCTGTGGTTATGTCCTAAAATGCTTAATTTTACAGGATTGTAAATACAGGGTTTTGAGTATAAGAGATTTTAAAGAATCAGCCAAGATCTTCTCATATACATTTGTATTGTTTATATGAAAAGGTGATAATATATTGAAAAATCATCCATACAGTGGCACCTGCTCACGGCTAAATAGCTGCTGAGGGAGAAATCCAGCAAAACCAGCCAACAAATGTTACATGTGAGGGAGAAACAATGTCCAGGTTGTGTCAGGAGATCTGAGTTCTTCAGTGACATTTAGGATCTGGCCTCAATGATTCTTGAGAGCCCCTTCCAATGAAAGATATTTCTAGGACTTCTATGATTCTCTACACTTCTGCCAAACCCTAGAGCAGAGCTGTACTGGCAAACCTACCACAAGTTACTGCAGGACTGGCATGCAGACATCCAGCAACATGAGGTTGGTGTGCCAGATTCCTGCCTTTCTCCCCTTTCTTATCATATAGGCATGGAATTACATTTTCCTATGCTAATTGAACATTCTAGTATCATATGTTTGCATCAGCTGTATGTAAATGAAAAAGACCTTAATGTGATTGTTAATGAAAAAGTTACAGTGGTATATTAAAGAAGAGTTTATTTAACTTAGTTTAATTTAAAGGCCACTTAGCCAACTGAGCATTAATGATTTACAGTAAATGTAATCCTTCAAAGGAGTCTCTATTATTGAGTGTTCTTAGACAAGAGTCCACACTGCACATATAGGATTTAGATAAATTGCTGCATTGGGTAACACAGTGTGATAAGTGGACATTAATTTATGCTAAATTACAAAAAGATTACTTCAGAGGAATTATTATATCCCTATGCATATAAAAGGCAACCTCTGCATCTGAGGGTTTCCTGGGAAGTCAGACATTTTGTGTGTTAAACCAAATTGCAGATGTATTCATTATAACAACATTAATCATGATGACTCCATTTGTCAGTTCCACCCTAATTAAGCATTGCTGCGATAATGGACCATTTAAAGTGTTATCAGGGACTGTTTATGACGGATTTAATAGAGTTAGGAGTTAGAATTTAGCAGTCTCCTATCAGGTGTGACTTTCCCAGTGCAGTGATGTGGCAGAGGCTTAACAGGGACATCAGATGACAGAGGTGGCTGGAGCATCCTTCTCAATCTGATCAGATGTGTTACTCACAGGCTGAGATAGGGTGTTCTGGTTTTAGCTGGAATAGAGTCAATTTTCTTCCCAGTAGCTGGCACAGTGTTGTGTTTTGGATTCAGGATGAGAACAATGTTGATAAAATACTGGTATTTGATTGATGCTGAGTAGCACTCATCTGAAAGTAAGGACTTCTCTGTTGCCCATGAACAAACTTTTCAGTTTCCCAACAGTGAGGAGGTATGCAAGGAGCAGGGATGGAGCATGGCCAGACAGCTGACTGTCTAAAACTGTCTAAAGGGATATTCTCCACCATAAAACATCATGCCCGATGCCGAACTGTGGGAGCTGGCCAGGAGCCAGAAAGGCTTGTTTTAAGGCCTTCTACAGGGCTCTTACCCTTTCAGTGCCTCTATGTCTTTTTGCACACACAAATGAGGTTATGAAGCATTTATACCCTTTTGAGATTCTCTGTGGAATCCATCTCTATTTTTTTGATGCTTCTGCAAAACACGTCCCGTTGCTAATTCGTGCTCCTAGCCTTTACTTGTGTTGGATGTCGTCAGATTCTACTTGTTTTGTTGCTGGTGGCCCAGTTTCTTGTGCATACAGTGACAAGCATGGGCTCTACAGTTTTGGCTACACTTTTCATGCCTACTGATGCATTTGAAGGACATGGGATCCAGTTACAGGTGCACCCAAAGCCTCTTGTCAGGCAGGCCCTTAGGAGCGTGAATGAGTAAGAGTTACTACAAGTTCTCAGGCAGAGAGAAGACCATCCAGCTGGGTAGCTCCTGGAGCTCACTTCTCAATTCAGTTTGGGTATGATCAGTAGTCCCACTGCTTTGGAAACACTGCCCTAAAGCATACTTTCCAGTACTTTCCAGTGGCTCCAAGACAGTGCACACACAGACAAATAATTTTCTTTCTCTCCTAGGGCATTTCAAATCTTTGAAGGTTTGTTTGAGAATGAAAATAGGTCAGAAAATACTGAGACAGAAGCTGCAAGTCCTCACCAGCTGTCTGTGACATTATTTCCAGATGTTCCTGCTCATAGCTATCATGGCCCACTGCAGGAATCCTGGCAAAGGAGCTGTCACTTTGATCTCTTTGTACCAGCTCCTGTGTACCCGCCATCTCTGCTCCTGACTTTCCTGGTTGGACTGCATATTGCCCTTGTCTACAAAATCTATTACAATACAGAGACATTTCTTTGCTTAACCAAAGGTCTTCATTTCCTATTCATTAAAAGTATAAATGACAATTCCCAGGCATCTTAAACAATAGTCATTTGTATGGAGGCTTGCACTGAAAACGTATTTGCATCCTTGAAGGGCATTCTCACTGAAGGAAGCGGTATGGGGCCTCACACCTAGAGAGACAGGAAGATCCCATGCCTCTCACCACAATTTTGTCAGGTCTAATCCCACTGTTCTGCTGCCAGCAGGCTGCCATGGCATTTCACATTCAGACATGGGAGGGCTTAATGAGGAATGGGCACTGCAGGACAGACGACTTACTCCTCTCTTAACCTAGTGAGGTTGAAAGACATTAGAAGTACAAAAACTGTAGAAAAAAAGAGCAAGAAATGGCAATCCCTTCCACTAGTACCTCATTGCAAAGACAGGACAGCCGCAACACAGCTCCTGGTGTCACCACCTGACAGTTCTGCAAAGTCCCTTTGCTGCTATGCTATGAATCTCCACTGAAGGCTGCCTGGGCATTGGCACAGGCTTTGTGAGGGAAAGGTGGTTTGGTTCATCCACCCTCTGCCCTCCATAAGAAGTGCTAGGAGATGCACTGAAAGAATCTTAGAACAATAAAACAGTTTCGGTCAGAAGGTACTTTAACAGTCTTCTTTTGTGGGGTCCAGGTCCTCCCTCCCCAGAAGGCATCACCGCAAGTGGATGTTGCCTATGAGAAGTTGAGTCTCCAGGGCACAGAGAGCAGCACAAGAAATTCCTGCTCCATCCAGTGACACTGAGTGGCTCAGGGCACTACTGCCCTGACAGGGGCTGAAGGATAGCAAACACTGGTCCACAGCAATAAGGTGGGCAGTGGCACTGGGAAGTTGTCACTTCAGTCCACACAGAGTGTGGGATGTGAAGGGCTGTTCCAGAAGCTGTGTATCCCAGAGAGCTGTGTGGTGTGCATGGTGCATGGAGAACACAACAGGACATTATGAGAGGAGAACAGGGGTGGAGAGGGATGCACCAAGTCCAACCTGGCTGGACAAGTGCTGTTGGATGAACTTGGCAACTACAGAAACCTGATTTTTGAGCACTTGTTCTTAAGTGCACTCCATGACACTGCAAGTGTAGGAATACCCACTCCACCCTAAATAAAAGCTGCACAGAAGCAGCCCTGCTTTATGCTGCTGTTGCAGAGTGCAGGCTTTTCCTCAAAGTGGAGCCTGCTGGTCCACCAAGTAAATACTGGATGTGTGCTGCTAGTTGACTTAATTCTGTCTCTCTCTACCCATTGTCTATATGCTCATTGATTGTGATTTTATTTACAATTATTTGCGGAATTGTGGAAAGTTCTGTGAGTTCTGCTTCTCAGGTTTAAGACTGAAATGTGTGGTACTGGGACACAGACCCATTCTCCTGAGCTCTCTGGAGGACTTTAGCTCTCAAAATCAATAATAATGTTTATTATAAGCAGTACATTGCTGTGGAGAGTTTAACATGGCTAACAGCTCAGCATTCACATTTTTGCTTACTCCTTCCACACCAGGACAGAGGAGAGAATAGGAAGAGCAAAAGTGAGAAAACCCAGGGGTTGAGGTAAAAGCAGGTGAAGTGAAGGATAGAGGAAAACAAAAGCAAGTGATACCAAGGCATCTGCTTACCACTTCCCACAAACAGACTGATGGTGCCTAGCCAGCCCCTGAGCAACAGCTGCTTTGGAAAAACTTCATTCCCCATTTCTGATGCTGAGCATGGCACCATATGCAGTACCCCTTTTGTCGGCCCTTCAGTTGCATCCCCAGACAGCCTTTTGCCCACTCCCAGGCTCCTCTCTGAGTGGGAAGCAGAGAACTTCTTGATGCCGTGCAAGCCTGGTCATTGAGACCCAAGTGTTGGCATGTTACCAACAGTTTTCATGCATGTTACCAACTGTTTCAGTTACAAATCCAAGCACACCACCATACAGTTAACAGAAAACTAATGCCATCCCAGCCAGATCCAGTACAAATATCACCAATAAACCACTAGGAATTGAGAAAGCATAAGGGCAGAAGTTCTGAACACATTCACTGATATTTCTTTATTGTAAATTAATACAATAAAAAATAAAAAAACATTTGCTGGGACTTTGAGCAGCCTGGTTTAGTGGAAGGTGTCCACCATGGTGGTCTTCGGGCACCAAGAGATTTTCTACAGGTGCTTTTGAACAGCTCCTGACTCCAGCTCCCAGAAAACTGTTCCAGCTTGCGCCCACGATTGGCTTGAAAGAACAGTCTGCACAGGACCAAGGAGACCTGAGGACTTGACACTCCTCACCAACACAAACCTCACCATTGCATGATGTCTTGGGCTCTAACTGAGCATGGAGCACATGCTGGGTCCAACTGTGCTGCCAGCTAAGGTAGATGTTCAGTGAACCACCACTGCAATGCCTGGCTATGTCCAATGGATGGCTTTTCATGAGGGCCTCCAATATTCCACTTGCAGCTACCTGGTAATTTTTTTCACAAGGAAGGCAGGACACAAGCTGAGGACAAGAATGAAAGCAGGCTTTTTGAACTTAAAAAAATTACTTTTATTTTAGGAACCAATAAAATTATGGTAAATATTTACAAATAATTATGTCACATAAAGGTTACATAAAACCAAATGTCCACAAGTAACAGTCACTCTCATGAAAAGACACACAGATATTGTACTACGCCAATCTTATTGCATGTTTCTTCAACTAATCTAAAAATAAAAAGTGTTGCAGTCAACCATTTAACTTAGAATAAAATCACAAATTTCAGTATTGACAAGAAAAGGAATTGAAAAAAAATTCCAAATAAATGAAAAGAAACCTCTTCAAACAGCCCCTCCTTTTTGACCCATGCCTTAGCACCCCCAGCTCCCCAGCCCACCTCCCATTTTGTTCCCCAAAACAAAACCCAAAACAAAATCCCCAAAATAATGTTCGACATCTTTGGCAAATTGGCACTGCTGTAATTACATTCAAATATTATAACACACAAAAGCAACACACAGCACTAAGGAAAAAACACCAAGATTTCAAGTCTGTTCTTTTCCTACTAGAAAAAAAGAATACAAAACATACACATTTTAAGAAGCATTTTTTCATCTGTTTTGCAACAGATGTTATCCCCTACTTTCAAAGGCAATTCAACAGTTATTTTTATGAGTTTTTTTGTAAGTTATTTTTTGTTTGTAATGTATTTTTCAAGGGGAGGAGGCTTTTATTTTTCTCCCTCTCTTTTCTTTTTCCTCTCTTTTTAAAGAATTAAGGTTCAATGCAGGCATTGCAGACTTTGGTGGATACAATAGATATGTATTTTTTTGATGCTAGAAGTCCCTAATACAAAGTAGTTTGTCTGTAAGGAAAAAAAGCCTGTTCTTTTTTTTTTGTTGTTGGAAAGGAATTCCATTTGCAATGAAATGAGTTTCGGTAATTTCAGAATGCACAAAGGCCACTACAAAAGGAAAAACCAGGACAAGGTTTCTTTCCACAGGAGGCTGAGCAAAGGGAAAGGCAGGTCTAAATGCCCACTGGCCACTTTTACCATCTAGTTTTGAGAGGGCAGAGCTGGAGATGCTGGACACAGGGGTCTGTCTGAGTGGTGTTTTGGGCTAATGCAGGACTAGGGTCCATCTCTCCACAACCTCCACCAGCGTCTGAGAGACTCAAGTGTGCCTACATGTACAGGTGTGGACAGCAATCTCTGTGTGCCCGCCCACTCACTCCACAATGCTGTAGCTGCATCCAGCTCAGTCCCCTCCATCTGGCTCTTACCCTGGAGCTCCTGCATCCCATGAGCCCTTTCACAGGACTGGCAAGTGAGGCAACCACTGGAGCTGACACCTATGCCAGCCATGACTCCAAGGTGAGCAATCCTGGGACTACTTTGATGTGCTTTTCACTCAGCATTTGCACGACAATTTTCATTAGCTCAAACAGAAAAAGGACACTAACTGGTTTTGATCCTTTCAGATCTTTTTGTTTCTCACACTGCAGTAATGTGTACCTGTGATAGGAGCAGGTCTGAGGGACCACAGGGCTCCATGGCTGGTGTTCCCAGCCTCACATTGCCACTGAGCACTGTGCCTCTGGTGCAGAGCAGCACCAACCAGAGCTCAGGATGTGTGCTCAGTGCCTGTATCAGTGCAAGCCACCTGACCTGGCTCTGCTTGACAATGGCCATACAGGACTATCAGTTAGTGATACACTTCAGGACATGTTAGCCAAGATCTGTTGGCCCTTTAACGTTTAATCAAAGAATCCAGAAGAAAAAGGTTTTCCAGAGTTTGCTGGGACTAGAGTCATAGAGTGGGTCAGCTCAGTGCTGTGCTACCTGTTGTGGCTGTGGGGTCATTTTTCCTAGGGGCACACACATGTAGGAAAAAGCACAGCACCAGAGAGAACACTCAGTCATAATCATGTCGTAGCCAGCAACAGCTACACAAGTTGACTACACTACAGGCCATGGCTCTTGATGCTATAGGTACCTTCAGCTAGAAATACGCAAGACCATAACATGGCTTCCTCTCTCCTCCATGCTGAAGGATGTGTAAAATAGGTAAAATAAAGAAAAAAGAATAGAAATACAACCTCACCAACTAAGATAAGCATGGCAGAGTATTTATTAAAACCCAGCAGCTGCTAAGACTTGGCACAGCAAGCCCACCACACCACCCTGACTCCCTGTGCTGCCCTCTCCCATTGCACTACGCTCACACCACAGCACGGAGAAGACTTAGCCACAGGGAGCCACAGAGGGGTGACAGGTTGTGAGTACTTCTCTGCTGTGAGGTCCATGGACCAATCAGAAAGGTTTTCTTCAAAGAGATGCCTCTCATCCTTTTTCCTCTTTTCCCATTTTTATTTCCCTGGTCCTGCTTCTTTCCTCACCATCTCCTTCCCAAGTGCCTCAAGCACCAATGCTGTCCCAACATCTGCAGTCCCAGTGCCAACCAGATCACTGCTCAAACATCTTGGAATGAACACATGCTCTGGCCTCAGTGTTTTTCTGATTTGACAGTGAACAAATAAAGCTTTTGGTGTGTGGATCCAGTCCTGAGACATCCAGAGCTCTGCAGTCAGTAGAGCTGTCTAACAATTATGCCTCCATAATGGAGCCTTTGGACACAGACGCTGAACAAACTCAGTGCCCACAACGTTTTATGTCTTTTTTACAGTCACAGTCTCACAGCATTTGACTGAGGGTTTCCTCGGCAAGTAAGTTCATGCAACCCTGGCTCATGGCTTCCATTGATTTGGTCTCCAACTCCCTCTCCACCTTCCAGATTTCATTTCTTAGCCTCTCTAGGTCAGCAATGTATTTGATAAAATTATTGTTGGGGCACATAATACAGAAAACCCTCTGTCCAGCCAAGTGTTTTACAGAGTTTAGTGCTGAAACTGCCTGAAGGCATTTTGTGGGTCTGATTTCTGCAAGGGTTTAATGATGATAACTGGGCTCTACAGGGCATCCCACCTGAGTAAAGTGTTGGCAGAGCAACTCAAACCTACATTGGTCTTGCTCTCTCCCCTCCTTGCAGCCCCAGGTGGTCATTTGCTTCTCCACCTCACCCAGTGACCCCTCCCCCATGAAATGGAGGGGCCATGGAGGACAGACAGACAGACCATCTTCTACCAATAGTGCCTTTCAAAAGACATTCCTCAAGGAGCAGGATCCCCTCGACGAAGACCATGGACAGAAAGTCCAGTCCTCCTGAGGAAAGTATTTTTTAATACTCAAGTGAAACATTTTCAAAACCGGAACATACTGCCAAGAAGTGCCTTTTCTAGCAGATGGTATGAATACTCCATGGTCTAATTCTTACTGGCCATTCTTACTGGCCACTCCCAATGGGAGTGGGAGTTTTGGGTTTCCTCTCAATGGTTCTGAACAGGACCTATATGCTGCTCATTCACCCCCACCTTCCCTAGTATGGAGCCCATCTGGCAGGGTAGCCCATAGCCTGGCAGGGTAGCTCTGGCCGAGGGCTACCCTTGGCAAGTCCTGATGAAAGCATTGAGACTAACCAGACCTGAGCACTTCAAGTCACTTCAGCCAACAGCATCCACACATTCATCATTTGGGGGAAACACAGCTGCCATGCCTTTCCAAGTCCCCAGCCCAACTACAAGTGCTGCTGGCCTTAGCATGCAAATATCTGCCAAAGACTCATTTTTGGCCTTCTCAACATCATCTAATTAATGTATAACACACAATCCATGCTGCTAAGGAAACAAATAAAAGAAACATGGTTTCATGGCAATAGGCAGAGTGGGTGAAGGACCCACATGTCAATGACAAGAGCTGCTGTTTCCTCACTGGGCACAGAGATAGACTTGTTTTAGCTCAGCCTGGTCAACAAGCAGATGGTGTCTCCATAGGTGGTATAAGTCAGCGCACCTCTGCTCTGGAACCAACATCAGCACATGTGGTCAAACTCTTGTTTATCATCTTTTGAGGGAAGGCACTAGATGGCCACATCCCTTCCTGAGCTCACAAAGAAAGTACACTGTCTCAGGGTGCATAAAATGCATATTCCTTGGCCAGGCTCTTGCATGTGGTCCCAGGGACAGAATTGCCCTTTGCAGCTTTGTCCAAGCAATCATGAGGTGCTCAGAAAGGTACAAACCCAAAGCAGTGCTTCAGCAGGTTCCCTATATAAACTGTCCATGCTGTTACTCCTCTTAGGTTAAAAATGGGTGTGTATCAGTTATTAATTGCTAAAAATGAAAAATGAAAAGTGGGACTTTTTCACTGATAAGTTTGTTACAAAACTTACTTCTGGGTTAAGGACACAATTTGGAAAGACTCTGGCCAGGATCCCTGATGGGGTCTGTGAACATCCCACTGAAATGTCACTAAGCTAGTGGGACCTCCATTTCCATAGCATAAGAAGATTCCACTGGAGCTGGAGAGGGAACTTCTCAGTGGCCACTGTGGACACCAGATGTGCAGCACAAGTGATGAAGTGGGCAGACAGGAGACAGAATAGTGTTAACTCAGGAGCTGCCATTTCAGAGAAATGCTTATACAGCTGGAAGCCGGTAAATACCTGCTTAAATGCTCATCCACAGGAATGAATCTCAGGTTTGACACCAACAACCCCTCCTTCATCTTAGGACACTCACAGCCAAGTACCAACAGGACTCCTTGGCAGATCCTGTTCAGCTCTGGGTGGATGAGGATGGTTGGGTCAGGAGAAAGGAGGCTATGGTGAGATCTTCATCTCACAGGGCCAGGAAGCTTCTCCACTGCCTTCAGGGGGGGAAGGGATGGGGTCATGCCCACACTTACATGGCTGAGGTTGTCTGCCCTTTGGCCTAGGGCAGGGAGAGGTTGCAGGGAGAGATCAGCAGTTGTCCTGACTCCATGGAGAGGCAGTGCTGCTTTAGCAGATAATTCGTAGCCACTCTCCTCTCTTAAGTTAGCTCCTCACAAGCTGCACATAGCAGGACATGTGACTATTAGTGCTTCCTCTCCAAATGGGAGGGAAGAAACATGGAATCAGCAAGGTAAAATTCCACCCCCTCGGACATGTCTGAGCTACTCTAGCTGGAATCTGAAATGTCTTCACAGAAAAACACAGATCACCAAAATGAGCACCTTCCCCTCCAGTTTGCCTTGAAAAGCGAGTGCAGCTGCCCTCCTGCCCAGTACATGCTGCTCAATACAATCTGCTTAAGAAAAATTATTACCATGGTACTTCTCTCCCTTCCTCTCAGGGTTTTCATGACTGGGTTTTAGCACACAAACTATTGAGACGTATATAAGGTGTCAACTGTTATTTAGGAATTCCTTCCTAGATGCTGCTTAACTTGAAACCAACAAATTTGTTTCAGTGCTTAGTATGATGACAAATGAACATAAGTGAATATTAAGCAGTAAAATATTACAAAATTGCCCATGTCTTTCAGTTGCCCATGTGTTTGATATCAGCATATAGCATGATCTCACACGACTGTTAGATAGGATGCTGTATACAGAAATAACATCAGCCCAAAATACAGCCACAATGAGTGTTAACCTGGTTCAAAGTTGCTTAAAGCTTACTGAGTTCTTTGAATCAGTGCACCAGTTTCAAAACACACTTTCAGATGCGTTTTGAGTTTGTATTTTTACAATGTTGCTGCTTATGCTTAAGCCACTCTTCTAGTAATACAAACAAGCAAGTAGCAAGTATTTACAGTGATATTGGTGTAAAATTGAGCAGACTGATTTTTTTACCTTGCCACCGAGGGGAAAAAAAAAATTTAAAAAAAAATTTGAAAAAAGGAAGAAAATTGCCTTGAGTCTCACAGCCCGTTTCAGTGTGCAGCAAGAGGAAGCTGCCCCAAGGGGAGCTGCTCACACCTCTTCCTTATCCCCAGATACAGCCATGGCACCCACAGGCGATTAAAGCAGAAACCAGCCGGCTGCAAAGAACATGAAGCTATCACACGCTTTTGACTATACAGAGCTTCAGGAGAAGCATTTCCTCCTGTTTCTCTGTTTGATTCAAGACTCAACCAGATTTAAGAATACAATAATCAGTTCACCAAGTTTAAAGAGCAAAATTTCAATTATCATATTCCTAGTAGGTACTTTCTCCTTCCCTTGCGGCGTGGCTGGCGTGGTTGCAGCAAGGTGACTGGCCGCAGTTGTCCCAGGCAGTGCGTGCCGTCAGCGCCGGTGCCCCAGGCTCCGGTGTCAGTGGCGGTCATAGGCAGTGGCAGCAGCTGGTGGGGCTGCACCACGGGCCGCAGCGCTGTAGTAGTAGGGGGAGCCTGCGAGAGATGAGACCACCGTGAGGAAGACAAAGGTGGAAAGATGCCAGCTTGCAACATTCCTACATGGGTGGCAGAGAGCTTTCCAGCCACAGCCTCAATGAAGGCTTAGTAATTAGAATAAAAATCACATTCATGTATTCTGCATAAGAAGATGGTACCAATGCTTAGCATTGGTGCTGGCTGTTCAATACCTTCTTCCCTTCCTTCACTCAAAACATCAGTTTCATTTACTTAACCTTAAAAGTTAATTACCTTTCAGAATGGAAGGTCAAATATTACAGCCCCACACACTACCACACTGACTTCTGTGATGTTCTCCTCTTCTTTTGGATGGAGGAGAAGGAGGTTGAACCGCAAAGCATTTAATGTATTTCACTGAAAGAACGCCTTTACCAAGAAACGACCTGAAAACTATTGGTGATGATTTTCTGTCCTGCAGGGGTAAGCACTGGTAGATAGAGTCACCACTCTAAGATCATCAAGAACCTGGATTGTTTGCTTGAATGAGGAAGTCTTTGACCTGTACCTGGAGAGATACCAATCTGTCCAGTTGTTAAAAAATATTCCAAACACACCACCAATGAAACCATCCTAAGAAGGGAGTCAGTCAAAAAAAATTTCAAGGTATTATCAGTTTGTTTTGCAAGTCACAAGTTTCACATGCATGAGACGTAAGGCACAGCACAGTGTGGAAGAAGCCCCTTGGAACATCTTGTACTTGGACATGTGCATCTGAGACCACCTGGTAGGTTTGGACAGGCAACAAGGAAACAACACGAGGAACAGCTCTGGAGCAATCAGGGCTCTAAGGTCTGTTTTCATAAGTGACCCCATCCGAGAGCAGTCGTCCATCCTGAGCTCCTTCCCTTCAACACTCATGGGAGAGCAGTCTATGAAATCACTGGCCAGGATAAGCATTTGGAAAGATGCCTGTATATGAACTCCTAGGCAAGAACCTATCTCACCAAGGCTTATTTACTAAAAGGTAAAAATTCTAAGCCATAGCCAATGATGTTAAAGCAGATCCCTTCAAAGGGTCATCATCTCATTTACATTTGTACAAGTCCAGAGCTAACATCCTTGTGTTACCTACTGAGGGCACTACAACTGCTATCCTGAGGTGGACAGACTGTTCTCTTCCAGGTAACCGACATTAGGCTAACAGGCCCTGTTAGGGCCTGTTTCCTGGAGACAATACTAGAAAGCTTCAGAAGGACAATGAACACCATTCTCCTTGGTAGCCTAAAATGTTATATACTGAGTATCCCATCCCAAATCAAGTCATTGAAAACATGGAAGCCTCTCCTGGTCAAATTGGCCAGTCTTGAAAGAGCAACGGCAAATGTAACAGTTCACCAAACTTTGAAATGTGCATGTCCTGTCTAGCTGCAATTTTGGGGATGTTCTCTGTAACAAGTGAACTGGAGGCTGCACTCTTGGGGGTGCCCAGTTTACTGGCCCATGTACCTGGATAGCCACTCCTGCTGCATGGGAGTCCTTGTGGATCATTTTGTACTGCAGGGCAGGCAGTATATCTTGAGGTAAAACAGCTCACAGGCCGGTGAAGAGTTGTGTGGAACTGCTGTCCTCACCCACCACAGCACCACAAGGTTGATGTGGAGCAGGCAGTGGTGGTGCCTAGCAGAGACCCCAGTTCCCACTGGCGCCAGCACTGGCCACAGCAGCTCAGCTCAGCCAGAGGGGTGAAAAATCCAGAGAAGGGATACAGTGGCACCAAACAATTTCACCTTGACTCAGTGTCTGGTTCCCACCAGAGCTGGATGCACTACTTTCTGAGGTTAGGGGGTAAATGGGATCTTTTGGGAGTCAGGGCCTTTGTATTCCCACTCCCTCTTCTGACTCCAGGCAGCTCAATATTTCTCCCATGCTTTCCAAAGGCCTTACGCTTTTCTCAAGTTAGATTTTTCCAATTTGCCTTTCAGTAGTGCAATCAAAAAAGCTTGTATTTAAAGTGAAAAATGAAAGCATCCACTCTTCCTGGCTCCATGCCCCCATCCAGAACAGATTTGTCCCTCCTTCTGTCATTTTTCCTTTCTAATTCATAATATCATCAATTTATTTCTTGACACAGCCTACTTGTTCTCTAATCTTTCCACAGAAACCCACAGAGGAATTCAATCTAGTCCTAATTGACCGGCTCCAAGCCCTGCCCTTGCACGACACCATGCCAGCACTGGCAGCCACGACACCACAATGGTGCAGCCAAACCCACCCAACCAGTGCACAGGGACCATGTCCATGTTGGAAAGGAGACATTGCATCAAACAGGACCCACAGTGAGCAGCATTGAGCCAAATGCTACAAGCCGGTACAAAACGAATCATTTTTCTTCATTAGATAGTGTTGCTGTTATCTGCTCTCAGCACGCATGCGTTGAGCTGACTCTATGCTGGCATGCACCAGTATGTGCTGACAGTGATGGCCCAAGTCCCAGGGCTCATGAACA
The DNA here is from genome assembly GCA_013390005.1 of Calyptomena viridis. Classification (NCBI taxonomy): domain Eukaryota; kingdom Metazoa; phylum Chordata; class Aves; order Passeriformes; family Eurylaimidae; genus Calyptomena; species Calyptomena viridis. Next base: position 89,206 of record WEIV01023957.1, read on the forward strand.
TGCTTCCATGTGCATCCTTGCACTGTATCACTTGCTGCACAGTGTGGAAAAAAAAAGACGGGATGCGGACACCCACTATGGCCACCAAGCCAGATGCCACATTTGTGCCAGGGTTTGTGTCCTCTTCCCAGCACATCCCCCTGGAAACTCTGGGTCTGTCTTTACTCCTGCTGTAGTTGAGGTGGGACAGAACCATCTGCCACAGTAAAAGCTATTATGTCCCTACCACACAAATGGGATGTGGGTGTTACTGGGGCTGATGGCAGGACTCAAGACCAGGATGGTACTGTAGAGTTGCAGCAGGTAACTGACTCTTCTTCTGCCCCGCTTCTCTGGCCCAGTCTGGAGGACTGTGGCTTGATTGCCCATCCCCAAGAGCAATGGGGTACAGCATTTGGGACTGCCTCAGAAATGAGAGAGCACAGTCCCTCATCTGCACCTGTTCCCACAACAGCTAGTGCAGACATCGCTCAGTGGCTTGTTGCAGAGGAGTGGGGAGCACCAAAGCAAGGGCAGAGCAGGCACAGGGGTGATGGTTAGCACCTGGTGCTCTGCTGGGGCCAGACAGCATCTTCCCATTGCCTGCATGACACAAGCATGGTTCTGCCTTCCCCTGGACACCACCTCAAACCCCTCATTGCTGCTCCACGTGCACAGGACACAAACTGGGGACTAACAGTCAAAGCTTTCTCATCATTGTCATCTCTCTCTCAGTTCCTGTTCTCTTTATTTCCCCCCCAAAATTATTTTTCAATCCAAGTATCCTTTCCTCCTGCCACTTGCAAATCATGGCATGTCTCCTTTTAGCTCCTCTTTCACAGGTCTCAGCCTGGTGTGATTGCTGCCGCACAATTCTTCCTTGCCAGCACAGGGAATTAATTGAACGTAGGCACTGTTAAGTGCTTACAGTATTACACTTTCATCTCAGTGAAGGGAACGGGACTTTGTAAAACAAACTGTGTCAGGCAATGTACCAGTCCTGATTAATTTTGTCAAGGTTTCTGTTCTGAGGCTGATACTGATACAGAGCTTACTCTGAAGAGAGAATTACTGAAAGCTCTCACGTATACTCCCAAGAGGAGTGGAAGCATCCTGGATATAGTTCAAATTAACCTCCTCTCCATTGCAGGTGCTCAGGCTCATCACACAGCACTTTCTGGGTGTGCAGGGGGACTTGGGGCAGATTTTTAAGGCTCTGCCATGGACTCCTACTTGCCCTGAATTACTAGTGGGATTAGCAGGCACTAGGGAGGAGTGCAGGATCAGGCTTCCAGCGACAAAGGCAGAGTTGTAGTTAAAAGGGATTTTTGCAAGGCACAAGAGACATCTGACCCGTAGCCTATGGTTGATTGCAGAGACATTCTCACTCAGATCATATCACTGTACTTGGACCTACCAACGGTCAGTCAAGAGGATTACCCCTCTAGGAAACTCCATTCCCCCCTATTTTGTGACCAGGCTGAACTGAAATGCTAAGTTCATCTTCAGGATTTGCTGCAGGACAAAAATTCCCAATTTCTTTTTCTTTTTTATACGCCGACTTCCAGTTTCCTACCTCCAAGTCAGTATGTCATTGAACACTCAAAGCAACGTAACTTTATCTGTGCAATGACTGAGCTTGTGTTTACTGAGATGTAAGATTTTGAAATTGCCAAAACAAAGTATACTGAGGACAATAAAAAAAGGAAGCCAAGATTATATATTTTAACAATTCCCAACAGCAAAAAATAAGATTAAAAAAGCTAATATTGACATTAGAGCATGAAACATTTAGATTTCAATAAAGCTGCAGTTTCTGAAGGAAAACAGTAGCACCCAAACTTTTTTTGCCCTTGCCTCATTTAAACACTGATTCACAGCATGCTGCTGAGTAAATACTGCTGAAGAAATCCTCAGCAGCCCGAGACAAGAGCCTTGCTGCAAGGAGCATGCCATCCCCATAGCTGCTAATATCGTGAAGATGAGATGGAATTTGCCCCCAAAATGCATCACCCAAAAAGGAAACAAGAAAAACAGAATGAGTGGAGAAGAAAGGGCACAGTAAAAAGCAGCAGCAAGAGGCTGTCTCCTGACTAGCCTCTGTTTTAAAGTCTTCTCACAGTCTAGACCTACGTATCTCCAACATCTTCAGGACACCTGGGGACATATCCTGCCTGGCACCCTGAACAGCACACTCAGAGCTGATACAAATTTATCACCTCAGTTAAACAGCTGAGCAGGTTATGGGCACAACCTGCTGCTGATGGAATCAAAGGGCCACTGCCCACCCCTGTGGGGCTGCACAGAGCTCAGGAATGGCTCTGGGATGGCTCCTGATGGTGTGCACATCCTCCCCCATGGAGGGGAACACCCACAGGTGGGAGCACAGTGCACAGCCCAGAAGCCTCTCAAAAAGCCCTATCTTCCTGAAGAAGGGCAGGGTTAGGGCTGAGCTGTCACTTATTTCTCATACTATGCCAGTTTCTTTACTGCTTTGCAGGCAAAATTTGAAAAGTCACCCACAACCTGGCTTCCCAGGCCCATCCATGATGCAAAGTATGGCTGAAGCAGCTCTTCTGTTTCCAAAGGAGTTGTAAAACGAGACATGAAGAAAGCATGGTGTGTGCTCTTCCTCCTGGCAAAAGCATCTTTCTCATGCAGCCCAGCCAAAATCCCAGCAGCACGGTCAGCTGTGGCCATGGAAACTGTGGGTTTGAGCATGGGGACTCCCCTGGCTTTGTGCAGCTATGCCCATCCATATTAGCTGGAGATCTGTCTGCTAATTTATGATGGAAGTGCTAACAAACCCTTAAATGTGGCACGGCAAATAGCAGCATTATACCAGCACCATGGCATGAGAGGCAGAGACTGTCTATGGCTCCCTGAGGATTTGCTTAAGGACAAGAACCATGATGAATACAGCCTGGGTGGTTCAATTACGTGGGGACTCAATTACTTAAAACAAAGAAACTGGATGAAAAAAGTATGACAAAAATTCAAAATTATTTCACTGCTGGAGGTCACATATAACAGCCCTGTCATCCATAAATCTGGAAGTCTCTAAGGCATGCTACTCCTGTGTTGAGAGATGACAATTAATTGGTATTTTACTTACCTCATCCATGTAAATTATGCAGGGAAAAATTCTAATTACTGCATGCTACATATATATAAGGTCAAAGTGGGCCAGCTTTTGACAGTGGTGTAAAATGGATTATGTTTATCCTTCACATAAGGGTCATGATCCTGCATGAGCTATGGGGCTTCTGTCTCTTACCGCTCATAGGGATGGTGGCAGCATCAGGGAGGCTGTATGGGCACAGTGGTCCTTTGCTGAGGAGGGATGGAGTGGGCAAACAGAAAACTGGGGTACAATTGAAACATGAGATGGGGGAGAAATGCAAAGCACTAGCATGAACAAGCAGCAATGGAATGGGGAGTTGCTTACATTTGGCTGTAAGCAACCTGGCACCCCAGGATTTGTCTGAACAGGATCCCTTACCCTCAAAAAAAGTGGGGATTCTGCTTTCTGGTGACATGTCATGTCTCTGGAAGGATTTTATCAGGCAGAAGGATGACAAGAGGTTTGATTTGGGGCATCTTGTTTGCAAAGCGAATCAAGAATAATTGTGCAATGGAGACCTGCAATCCCCTTCAGGGGCTGCGCATGAGGACCAAAGACCAGGCCAGTACACACCTGCCCACCTCAGGGGTGGACAAACACTGCACACATTGCACATTGCACACTGCACACATTGCACTGAGCTCTCAAGGCAGGGGTGGCCACTTACCCAAGAGTCCAGGATTGGGAAACCTCCAGGAGTCATTGTATGTTGAATACTGTGGGTGGCTGTATGGGCTTCCAGAAAACTCGCTTCCTAAGTTAAAGAGACAGAACAAAAGGTCATTTGATTTGAGATGACAGTTACCATTCTGGGGGAATGGTAGCATTCTGGGGGAAGGAGTTCTTCAGTGTGCACTGTGCTCCAGTGATGGCAGCAGTAAATGCATTGCTGGAAACCTGTCCAGAGGAAGGGCAATATGGCTGGGCAAATTATTAAGTAAATGGGTGCAGCCATCTTTAACACGTCCTTTCCATGCTGTACCTCAGGCCCACTGAGATCGTGGGATTTTCTCAGGCAGCCCATGCTGCAGGAGCAAGGCAACAAGGAGGGACGGAGAGGCCTCTGGGACATGCTGATGGGGCTGGCCCTTGCATCTATGTCCCTACAGTGCTCAGGGCAAGAAACACAATACAAGGACATGGCTGCTACAGAAGAAGATGAACCAGCCATTCTTCTAGATACTGGGTACTCTTTTGGGAGAACATGGTCACAGTCACAGATATTTGTCCAACACTAAGCCAAGGAGCGGGATGTGTGCATCAGTTTCGGATAGCTTTGAACCTTCCAGACAAAGTCACAATAAATGCTTTAAGAGTTATTGTTATTTATCTCCTTGCCAGCTACCACTCTCCCCAACTGTTTGTTCTTTTCGCATGTCACCTCCTGCTTCATACTTTAGCTCCAATCTATTCAGTACTGAGCCTTGCCCCACGAGGCTCTGACACAGGCCCTCTACCACGCAAGTACTAACATTGCTGCTGCTTTACTAGGAAATTTTACTCAAATGACAGATTTCCACTCTCCTCAATCTCTTTCTTTCTCCTTTCCTTTTCCCTCTCCCACTCACAAATATATACACACACGCACAGCATGGCAGGAGAAAGGGTAGGTTTCATAAGGCAAGAGGTGAGGGCTACCCAGCTGCAGAACAAAATGCTCACCATGACCTTTGCCTGCTCTGGTCATCAGTGTTGCTGTAGTCTCCACCCCATATGCTTTTACCCCAGCCAGGCAGCAGATCTCTGACACCATGTCTTCAGCACCCCAGGCTCAGCACCCCTGTCCAGTACAACGCCCAGACCCACTGTGGAGACCACATCTGAGTCCCCAGGCCAGTGAGTGGCCTTCCCCTCAGGACATTGTTTAGGCAAGTTGCTGGCCTGCTGGCCCACTGGCCCCAGGAGAGAGGAGATGATGCTCTGTTCACCAAAATACAGGGTCAGGTCCAGGGTTGCTTGGTCTGCACATGATGCTGCTCCAGTAAAAATGAGTTGCCTCTCCAACTGCATCATAAGATGAACACACTAAGTGTAATGGCAGCAGGACCTACCCATCACTGGTCTGTTCCAGCTGGTCTCCATTAGTGTCCCTTCCTTGTTTCTCCCCGTCCTTCAGACCCACAGGACTGCGCCTACTAGCCTTAGCTGCTCTCTCCCCATGATAGAGCACCCACAGAGAGCAGGTCCAAAGTCAGCAGCAGCAACTGCTTCGACACTCAGCATACCTTGCTCTGCCAACCACATTTGTTCACAGGTTCAGAACTTCATCACAGTGCTCACTCTAAAAGAGTGAGGCACAGCAAAGTTCGCAATGCCAGAAAAGATGTCAAGGGCCACCTGGTGTTCTGGGGCCACTGGCAAAAGCATCTTCATTGTCTTCTGCAAATCAGGAATCCAGCTCTCTCCTGCAGGACACAGCAGCTTCTCTCTGGTCCTTTCTGCCTCTGCACCTCCACAGCTGAGGCTGTTGTTTCAATCAGAGCTCTCCCTGCTGCTCCCTGCTCCCAAAGCATCTCAGCTTCCAGTAGGTCTCCAGCCCAGCTTTACCTTTCTGGTGTTTGCCCAAGCCTACAAAGTGCATGGACAGCAATCTGTCTGGGAACTTCACTTTTGAGTCTCATGATGTTTTCCAGTTCTTGAAGGCTCACGGCCAGATCCTCAAGTCAGTGTGTAGTGCATAGAAATTCCTTCATCCCATAGGTGCTTCTTCTACAGGGAGGGGATCACACATCACATTCCTCAGGGGTTCCATTTCTTCCTCTTCACAGGGAAGTGAGAAATTCAAAGATTTAGCCCTTGTTTAGTTGCATAAAACAGTTGTGCTGCCTCACTAACACAACATGTGAAAGCTGATGGGAGCTAGTCTTGCCACTACATGCTCCCCTGGAGCTGCACAGTGCATGGACAGAGGGACAGGGCAGACAGGACAGCAGGACAGACCTTGATCTCTGCTGTAGGCTATTTGCACAGAGTGCACAGAAGTATCTGTCCTGTGCTTTGTGCACCAGGAGCACCCCAGGCTTCAAACAAGACTTGCAGTGAGCTGTCACATGCCTGCAACAGCTGCATCCCAAGGGGGAGCATGCTCCCCTCAGACAATCCCTCATTTTCAGCTGCCCCACTGCTCTTCTACCCTTCCTCTCTCCCCTTCACACCTGCTGCTCCCCTCTCCTGTTCTCCCGAGGCTGCACAGACCCAGCCCATCCCACGCTGATGCTGTGCACACCACAGAGAGGACAGCAGCGCTTTCCAAACATTCATCAGTGCTGCAGCAGGGCTACGGGTGGGAATGGGCTGACATTTCATTGTTTCATCCTCTCCTGCCTTGCTCTCCTCCCCCACCATCCCCACTGCCCTCCTCCCCACACTCGCACACAGACACACATTGTGGACCCTCTCTGGGGGATGCTCCAGTGCCTGTCAGGCTGAGGCTTCCAATTCTCTGTTTTTTATGCCTCAGTGGTCAGGGTGTCAAGCTCCTGCAGTACAGACCAGCCAGGAGCTCGAGGAGTCACTGAGCACCATCAGCTCAGTGACAGTATTGCTTGCTTCTTAACATACTCTGCATATCCATCAGCCTTGCAGGGGGGGAAAAGAGAGGGCAGGAAGGAAAATGAGAGGAGAGAAACATGAGAGAGGGGAGGGGAAAAAGAGGTGGGGGAGAAAGTCTCAAGCCCTGCTACGACCACTGCAGCACTTGGGCAGACAAATGGTACAGCCATAAGTGAAACTAAGACAGATGAATGAACGCTGCATGACTGTCTCGCAAATTCTACCAGCTATTCCAAGGTCCATCAGCTACACTTCTTGACAGCACTTTTTAGCAGCCAGCCCTTGCCCCATTCAAAAACAAACACCATGGATCAGCCACTCAGGGACACACACACGTGGCATGCTGTGCACACGAGCATTGTGCCTGCTTGCACCACAAAGAAGAGTTGGCAATTGGACACATCCCTCCTTCACCTGAAATGGTAAGCTCCCTTCTCAATGGTTCTCACCCCACTGAGACACAAAGACACAAACCAAAAGGTTCCAGAGCTACCTCACCTCTTGCCACAGACCTGGCTCTGTACTGCCACAGTGCTCCATGTGGCTGTAGCCTAAAAGGGGTCAGACCCTTCCATCACCCCCTGAAGTAGAGGTACAGCAGGGAAAGGAACAAAGAAGGATTCCCAGTAACACTTCTGCTACAAGCCAGCGGCAAGCCCTGGGAGATGCATTCTACCTCTGAGACACAGACCCCTGTCTCATGGGATGAGCTCAAGTGGCTGAGGACAGTCTGATGGTGGTGGATGGACCTTCAGCTGCTGCAAAACAGCACAGTGCACTCTGCAGCATTTTCTCTGAGCATTATCAACTCATGTTTACTAGTCTGCTTGGCTTTAAGGTAAGCTTCCGGCAAGTTTCCTTTGTGGTTTCTGGGGATACTGAAAAGTGTGAGCATAAAAATCTCAAGAACCGAGAGATGAAGGAATAGATTTCACAATGTCTTTTACACTGCTGTGGCTCTAGAGAACTGCTTCTGCAGAGAATAGGGAGGATGCACCACCACCAGATGTCAGGCAGAATGGTGATGGAAAACTTCCTGTCCCATGGAAAGGCAGGAGGATGGGCAGATGCTCAAAGCAGGGCCAGCTCTGACAAAGTCCATGTTCAGTTAAGATGTGGAGACTTCCCAGAATGGAGAAAGCCTGAACACTGTCACTGTACTACCCCTGTTCACCATGCAGAGTACCCAGCTGCAGCCCCATGAGATAGCACAGCAGCTGTGAGTGTGTCCCTTAGCCTTGTTTCCTTGCGACTGTATGACAACACCAGCAGAAATCAGCAGCCTAATCAAACATGGAACATGCTTGTTACCCAGCTGCTGGTAGCTTTGGACTGAAATGCATAATTTGAGCACTCAGCAAAGAAGTTTATATACTTCCAAGTATACTTTTATACTTCCAAGTATAACACTGAAGTCTCAGAAGACCCCATGAATCAGAAGCTCCAGAGCCAGTACAGCTCAGCCAGAGCCAGCTGCATGCAGACAGACACGTTTGGTCATTTTTTGCGGCATTTTCTCAGATATCAGGTTTTTGCACACACATTTGGGATAGGGAGAAGCCATCAGGAACACAGGAGTGGATGGTTTGATGGCTACCAGTAAGACAACATGCAGGTGATGCAACTGCAGCTGATAGAATGCACAGGTGATAGTGTTCCTTCCTCCCTGCCACAGTCACATGACAACTCCCAGCTGTCATCCAACAGGGAGAGTTAGCACCACCCTGTGCCTGTGCCATCCCTCCTGCCAGACCTGATGCAGCCACTGGTTTCTCAACCAGTACCCACTACTACGCCTTTTGGTTAATCAAGCTCTAGGAAAAATTAGAACAATGCCTTATTCAGGTCTTCCATTTGGCAGGAATAAGATAAACCAGGAGAAAAAGTGTTCAATTGTTATGGTTCTATTTTAATGAAAAACTTTTTCCCTTTTGTTCGCAAGCAGGAGCAGCAGAGGCCGCTGCTGTGGAGCCGGGAGCGGTGTGGCGGAGGCCCTGTGCCCCGCGGGGTGCAGCTTGGCCGCTTG
>WEIV01023957.1:99980-213427 GCA_013390005.1 Calyptomena viridis
CCTTCTTAAATATGTTATCACAGAGGCATTACCAGCTGACCTTGGCTAGCTTGGAGCTAACAGTAGCTCTACTAAAATGGAGAAATTTCCAGCAGCTTCTTAATGAAGCCTCTCTCATAGCCCCCCCAGCTAATAAAAAACTCTGGCTACTTAAAATCACAACAGTGAGGCTGCAGCAGTGCAGAGAAGAGTGGAATAATCCTTTCCCTCAATCAACTTGCAATGTTTTGCATGATGCTCTACACAACATGGTTGGCTCTCCTGGCTGCCAGGGCACTGCTGACTCACATTCAACTGCCATTGACCAGGACCCCCGGGTCCCTTTCCACGGCACTGCTTTCAGTGTATCATTCCCCAGTCTGTCTGTACATCCAGGGTTGCCCCATCTCAGGTGTAGAATTCGGCATTTCCCCATGCTAAACTTCATATGGTTGGTGATTGCCCAGTCCTCCCATTTGTTGAGGTCTATCTGCAGGGCCTCCCTGTTTTTGCGGGAGTCAACAGGTCCTCCAAGTTTTATGTCATTGGCAAACTTGCCTTGTAGCCCTTTCAATCCTGTGTCCGAGTAATTTATGAAGAGGTTGAAGAGCACAGGGCCTAAGATGGAGCCCTGCAAAACCTCACTAGTACAAGTTGTCAGTCTGATGTTACCTCATTCACAAGAACCCTTTGTTCTTGACCCATGAGCCAATTGCTCATCCACCGCATGATGTGTTTATCCAACTGTCTTATGGACATTTTGTCCAGAAGGATTCTGGGAGACACAGTATTGAAAGCTTTACTGAAATCTAAGATTGCATCAGCTGGCTTTCCTTGATGAACTAGGTAAATTACCTTCTCATAGAGGAAAATTAGGTTTGGTAAGCAGGACTTTCCTCTTGAAGCTGTGCTGGCTCTGCCCAATGACTGTTGTCTTTCAGGTTTTTTCCAATACTTCCCAGAATAATATTCTCCATAACTTTACCAGGGCACTGAAGTGAGACTGACAGTTTCCAGGGTCCTCCTTCTTGGCCTTCTTGAAAGTTGGGGCAACATTCACCAGCTTTCAGTTAGCTGGAACCTCTCCAGATTCCCAAGACCACCCAAAAATCATCAAGAGAGGCTTTGCAATGACATCAGCAGATGTGCGATGAATTCTGTCAGGTCCAATAGATTTGTAGGGATCCAGCTGGAGCAGCAGATTCCACACAGTTTCAGAGTCAACTGAAAGTTTATCATTCCGGCAGCCGTGGTCCTCCAGCTCAGGACACTGAGACCCCCTTGGTCCATCATCCATGTTGAAGACAGAGGTAAAGAAAGTGTTAAACACCTTTGCCTTGTCTCTGCCCCTGTTTGTGAGATGACCATCCTCATCCAGTAACAGGCCAATGGTATTTGTATACTGCTCATTGCCATTAATGTATTTGAAACAACTTTTTTTTGGTCCCCCACATTTATGGCAAGCTTCAACTCCAGTTGTGCTTTGGCCACATGAATTTTCTCCTTACAGCAGCAAGAAGAATCTCTGTACTCTTCCCATGTCACTTGACCTTTTTTGCCTTTTTTTTTTTTCCTTTTTTCCAAGAGAAGATCCCTGCTCAGCCAAGCCGATCTTCTGCCTTGCCTGCTTGACTTCTGACATTTCAGAATTGCCTGCCCTTAGGCAGCAATACTTAAAAAGTCACCAGCGCTGACCAGCACCTGCAAAAACATTTTCCCAGCAGACATTACTTAGCAATTCTCTGAAGTCTGCTCTCCTCCTCTCTAGAGTTGAGGTTTTGCCGATACTATTCCTACTGTCAACAGAGATTTTGTGGTCGCTGTGGCCAAGATCTCTACTTTGCTCATGAGATCTGCTATGTCGACAAGCAGCAGTTTAACGGGGGCATTTTTCCAAGTCAGCTCTCTTAGGATGAGTTCCATAAAATTGTCATCCAGCTCTTTTAGGAATCTTTTGGCCCAGGCTGGATCATCTGTGTGATGCTTCCAGTTAACTTCTGGCAAGTTCAAGTCCCCCATAAGGACAAGGGCAGTTGATTTGGAAATGACGGTTAGTTCCTTGTAGAATAATTCGTCAGCGTCATCATCCTGGGTAGGAGGTCTATAGTAGACTCCCATGATGACAACTGCATTACTTGTTTGCCCCTTGATTCCTACCCAGAGGCTCCTAACTGTGCCATTGCCAACTGTGAGCTCCAGACATTCTAACACTTCCATTACATACAGTTCCACCCCTCCACCTCTTCTGCCCTGTCTGTGTCTCCTGCAGAGCCTGCAACCATCCACCTCCTTAGAGATGACTTCATGCTCTAGCAGCCCAGGCAGCATCCCACATAATGTCAGAGGGACAAACATCTGTCAGGGACCCTAGAAAGGCAGGAAAAGGATCTGCTCTCTTAGAGAGAGGGAATAATATTGTGGTTTTCTCTTAGTAAAACAAACTTTCCTCTCCACACCAAGCTATTGCAGTGGCTCAGGATGAGAGAAAATGAGGTCTGCAACCCTGCCTTGGTAGCTGCTGCCTCTGCAATTCACAGGACTTAGAAGTTTTCCCTGTGACCAGAACTGGGAAATACCTTTCAGTTAAAACTTCATTTCATGAGAAAAAGATTTGTTTCACATCAGTAACATACTTTTGAAAATTTGTAACAATTTCGACACAGTCTTTGAATGAAAGAGAGTCCTCAATTTTAATTTTTCTTTTAAATTCAGAGAGATGTTAAGTTTTCAAATTGAGTGCAGTGGGGCTAAAAAAAAAAATCCAAAAAATCTCAGCTGGAAAAGAAACTGTACATTTGAATAAAAGTCCTAAATAATTTCTATTGTTGGTTATTCTTTTGATTGAGTCTTGGACTTTCTTCAAATGTCAACATTGGTTAGTGAAGAGCAGGATCAGTGATTTACACTGCTGTAATCTGTAAATATCAGCTGCATTTAACTTGAATGGCTAGCAACCCAGAGCATGTAATGGGCTGTTCATCTGCCATCTCCTCCTGATTCCTTGCCTATTCTTTGTCCATAAGTCTCACAGGAGGAAAGAAATGGATCACTCTGCAGATCAAGCACACTTGGCAGCTAACCTGCCTGCTTGAGACTAAGCAGTCTACATGTTACAAAAAACAGAAGTTAAAAAAAATGTGAAAAATTACCAAACTACAGCCCTACTGCAATGAAGCACACATTTCAGAAACAACTGGGAAGAAGCTGAGCAGGAAAATACACGATCTACAGCAAAAACCTGCCATGATCTACCCAATTGGTCTCAATGAAGACACTCAGGGTGATAACCACCTAAAATCCAGGACAAGCCCATGGGATTCATAGACCAGTCTTTGAAAGGCAGGCTCAGGGAATTTTCTCAAGACTGGATTACCAGATATTGTGCTAGGATGAATGATAGGTCCAACATGTGACAATGGATTCTGCAATCAAATCCCCGTGAGAGGATATACCCATTTCAGGCACCAATGTCCTCCTCATGCCCACCCCTGCAAGCAATGCACACACCACCCCCACTTCAATGAGATTTAGCCTCACTTCAAGCAAAGTCACACATGACAGCAGCCCCTCAAGCTTACATGGTGCTGTGGCTGGCATGGGCTGTAGTGGGAAGGAGCTTTAATAGAAAAGAAGTATTTCTCAAGGGGACTGAAAAATGCCATTTTGGAAAACCTCTTCAATGAGCAATTTCAAAATAACAGAAGCTGCTTTTCAACACACCTAAGATCCTCCCACCAAAATGGGAAGCCACTCTTGGTCAGTGGATGCATGCTTACTTGTATCCAGGAACCTATCTATTTCCAAAGGAAAGAAGTGAACAAAGCATTAATAAGTGGAAAAGGGGGAAATTCTTTCTCTACAATTAATATCCCACTCTCACACTTTTTTATTTTTGAGGATGGAATTGAAAGTAATAGATTTCAGCAAAAGAACAACCCCACAAATTATTTTTAAGTCAAACTTTTCTTACACAGAACAAGACCTTCACTTGTTGATCTTAAGTGAAAAAAATCCTGACAAACAGTGAGTTCTTAGAGCACTAAGCCTTATCCCCATGTAGTTTTAACATAACATGACAGAATTGTGTCAAAAATTTCATCAACCTCTAGCCAAGACAGAGACTGGAGCTGCTAGATGCTATAACTGTCAGGTCAGCCCTGATATACTGGCACTCACAGGATCCTAGGCAGTGCCACTAATTCTGTATGAGTACTAAGATAGCATTCTACCATTAGAAAAAGAGCCAGAAAATGTAGCAGTAACTGTTAATTACCGAGGCCAGTAGTGTGAGCAACACTGCTTTGGCAGCTCAGCACCTGCAACACCCTTCTCAAACAAACTTGAGCAAACAGGGAAATATCTTTTGCTTGTTAAAGCTCTTTTCTCTCTTAAAAGCAGGAGGAACAACCCCTGTTTTTCTTCCCAAGAAGCCACATATATATATTTAAATAAATACATAAAACTATACACTTCATGTTCAGTTACCTACAAACACCATCACAGCAACCCACCTGGACACCAGTGCAATGCAGGGGGCAAAACCCAGGATCTGCTCCCTTAGCTGGCAAGGTATTGCCTACAGAGCCACTGGCAAGGGAACTGAGAAGTCTTGTCCTAGGTCAGGGGCTGCAGCACCTGCAGCAGATAAATCCCAGGAGCACCAAGGGAGTATGTGCAGAAACACACACCATCCTTAGGGACTGATGTACACCAATACAGACCAGCCAACACAGAAACACAAGTAAGTGCATGCTCCTTACAGCTGTAGGTTTGTAAATCCACTGGCAAATCCTCTGTAAGTGGATCAATAGATCACTTATAATCATCTATGACCTCTCATACACGCACACAAAAGCACAGCCAATGTCTGCCACGTCTTGCAGTCATTGATTAACCCTTCAATGAACAGCCAAGGTTCAGCCACCTGAACTTGCACACATGTGATTTCAACGTGAGAGCAGCCCCTACGTTAGCTAGTTGTTCCTGCACATCAGCCAATGATAAGTTTATTGCTGCTGTGCTTGGAAAGCACTTGGTCATGTTCAGAGAGCATCTCTCCAAAGTTCCCAGTCCCATCAAGACTGCCAATTAACTTCTAATGAAGCTTGTACATAATTTTATGATCACACAGATTGGCCAGTCTTTCCTTCTTGTTTTATTAGCTAGCATCTGCTCAAAGATGTACCATTTTAACAGTTCTGAGTAGGCTGTCATATTTTAAGAAAACAGTAACATGCAGATTTTTTTAACACTACCTCATTTCCAAGAAGCTACAAGGCAAAAAATCCCATCAATGACTAATGAGTTGTGGGTTAAGGTGGACGTACCTTGCTGAGAAGTCACTGTAGTATTCTCGACCTGTGCTGCCTGCCATAAAATTTTAATGCTGCTTCTGACATATTTATGAAATACCTCACCTAGTCTTTGCAGGATGACAAAAAGATTTACATCTGCAATTACTGCAAGCACATAGGTTTTAGCTATGCACTTTAAACTTCTGTACACAAAGGTATTTAACTTCAATACAACAAAGGTAGGTGGTGCCACAGAGCAACCATATTGGAACTGCATTAGGAGAGATTTATCTCCTTGTACCTGGAGGAGAGCTGCTCAACTCATCCACACAGAAGATGGCATTGCAACTAACGACAATGAAGAGTTTGCCCCTTTCCTCTCCCAGGTGCCCAAGCAGAGTCTTCTGCCATCTCCATCAGACAACAGCGTGTAGAGTCTTTAGGACTCTGGGGAGACCCAGCAGTGAGAACCTGTACTGCTATCATTGATACCAAGATCAGCACACGCTTGCCATGCGCAGAGCCTCAGCACTGCTGCTGCCAGATACGGGGCCAGGCACATGCTGATGCTCTGTGCGGTTGCTGCAACTTCTCACCCCAGACTGTCCCTCCCCAGATATGGTCTGTGGGGTTGCTGCAACCAAATGATGATGCAAAGCCCCGTTGCACACTGTGCCCAGTAAAGGTGAATGGAACAGCGTGGGTAAGGGGCATGGAGAGGATGAGTGGCACAGGTTGGACAAGGTCATGCAGTGGACAAGCAGCACAGGGGATGCACCCAAACAGGACATCTTTCCACGCCCGTGTGCCCAGGCTCCCCAGACCTGCACATGTGTAGTAGTACCATGCAGGGCAGACACGATTTCACCTTCTTTGCTCCAGACTGACCAGCATGGTAGTGCAGTTGGAATGAAAGGGAAAACAACCGTCTCACAGAAAATATCCAGCTTTGCAATACAGTTTCATTCCAAATTGGTGTCAAAGGTCCCAAGAAGTATCTTGTGGGATGAAATTCTCTGAACTATGCAGCAGAAATATTGTGCTTGGTTCAGATTAAATCATTCCACTCCATGCTCCATCCTGACTTGAGCCTTTTCTATAATTTCAGCCTTCATAATGACACTGTAATGTGTGGTTACTTCCAGGAATTACACAAGTAATTTAGCTAGTAGCAGAAGTAGATAAAATGTTACGAGCCATAATAACATAGAGTGGGGAAATTGTAAAGTCTGGAAATCAGGCATTTTGGTAGCTTGATAAATGTATGCTGCTGCCAACATGAAGGCTGTTCTCAATTCTATGCAAATGCAGGTGTGTGAAGAGGGGCAGAAAAGCGTCTGCATAGCTGATGGAGCATCCTCCAATACCAGCATATTCTCAGGCATCTCACTGGTGCCTCAGTCCTCAGTGACCATATCAGACACCACCTTGGCCTGGCCACGGCTCAGCTAGGACTGGGCCAGCAGGTCCAACTGCACCAGGTGAGAGCTGGGTCCTGTCTTTTCTGCCGAGGTGGCAGCACCTTCAATGGATGAAAAAGTCTCTTGTGCTGGTGTAAACCCCCTGCATGGATGAGCTTTGCCAGCTGAGCTGCACAAAATGTCAGCCTCTCAGCCCTTCGGCCTGCAAGACCAGGTTTTCTACTGGACTGCAGGCTTCATCCATCGCTGGACTGGGGCTTTAGCACATCAGTAGGGTTTGCTTTCCCCCTCTGCCATTGTGACTAGCTTGTACAAGCTTTGAAATACAGAGATATGTCCCCAGCAGAGATGTCAGTTTTTCTTTCTGACACCAAAACAATGCAAATGAATGCCTGAGTGATAGAAGACAGATAATTTCTCACTTGATTTCCATGGCACTCCTTTGGTTCTACACCACATCCACTCTACATTCATCGTTTTATTGCAAAGTGAAAACATATCAGCCAACTTGTGGCAGCTCAGTCCTCTGGCACAACAGACTCTGTGGTGGCAAACGCTTTGTAACCTAAGCCATTTCCAAGTAATGTCTGCAGCTGCTAGCCTGGCTTAATTCAGCTGAATCAGCCAAAAATTTTGCCAACGAAGAGAAGACACAGGTGGGGAAGGGATAGGATGTCTCCTCTCAGGTATAGCAAGCTGATGCTTGAGGACACTGTGGCTGTCATGGCACATTTCCTAGGGGACCCATGGCTCCCAACAGCCCAGTGCACATTTACACGGGACCAGGCCCCTCACCAACTCCTAGCATTATGTTTCCTGACTTAAGTAAATGTGCAAGAATCAAAAACAAGACAGGCTGCACTGAGGCAGTTCCTTCATGCTGAAGAAGGCTGGTGGGACAAACAGGTGGGGCAGTGTAGGGGGATTGAGTAGACCTTGCACAACAGATGACAAGGAGATATGTTTATTTAAGGATTTCTCTTTTTGTTCAAGAGACCTTTGGTAGCTAGGACACTTAAACTTGGAAAAATGTGTGAGAATGCTAGCGATTTGTCTTTCCCTTCAGCTGTTTTTTGCCAGAATAGATGAAACAGGCAAGTCTTATCAAAGAAGGTGCTTGCAAGTTGTAAAAGGGCTTCAAAGCATTCTTTCCCATGGAGAGGAGGAAGGGATCAAGAGAAAAGTAAAGGAGAACTGCAAAAAACAGCCAGTGAGCAGTGTATACACATGTCAGGCCTTGACTATTTAAGGCACAAAGCACAGAGCAGATGTGCTTTTTCTCACCTGGATGCAAGTTTTTCAGTTGTCATAGCATTTCCAAATAAAGTTTCCTCTAAAGCTCCAAATGGCTCAGCTCTCTGTTTACCTGCACATATACTGAAGCACGCAGGGAGCAACAACACCCTGTGCCCACACCCTTCATTGATACAGCCACTAGCCTTTCTTCCACCTGGGCACTGCTTGCCCTAATGCCAAATCTACTGTGGTCAAAGGAGACAGATGACTTTTCTTAGTTGAAGTGCCTCCATGCCTTAGCTGGCGCTAGAAATAAGTGAACACATCGTTCTTTCTGGAGACATCACACTTCCCCATGCAGGCTGTCCCTCTTCTCCCATCCCAGCCATGCAACCCACGTGCAAGAGACACATCCTCAGACTCTTATCACCTGCATCTCCCTGCCCAGGGTTCACATCTGTCTCACATGACTGAACACACAACAGCTTTCCAACACGTACACTGCTTCCTATGGCTGGACAGCCTCTGCTTTAACTTGTGTTTTCAGGAGAAAGTTCTGCTGTGGAAAAGGGGGAGTCCTTGGAGCACCTTCTTTCATTTTTGCTACAGCATGTAATTTTATATTAAATTTCTCACTTAATTTGGCTTTCTTTCTGTTACTCCATTTTGTTTCTTTTGCACTGATCACGCTACATTGCATCGCACTGCAATCTATTATAATGTCTAGGAATTTTCACTAATTTTGATAAAGTCTCAGTCAGTCCAGAAACTCTTAGAAAAAGAATACTTTATTCTCAAAGTATTTAATTTCAACTAGTGCCATAGAAATCAGTTCTGAGCACTGGAGTTTACCACAGGACAGATGTTCTATGTCCAAACAGTCCTAACTGCAAGCAACCCCTTTTAACAACAATCACACAGAAATCAAACCTACAGCCTCAGAAAACAAGTCCAGCAAGTGGCAAAAAAGCTGAATTCATAAACAACACTCCGCAGGAGAACAGCTGCAAAGGACCCCATAACCTCTGCAGGGGTCATCCTGCCATGGCAGAGGCGAGTGTGCAAGAAGCCAGAGGTGTCTGGTTGCAGGACTTAGTCCCAAGCATTCCCTTGGCCACAAAAAAGCTGGAAGCAGGAGACATCCAGCTCAGTGCAGGACAACTTCAAAAGTCCTCAAAGCTGGGCAGACATGGAACCCTTGTCACCTAGAGACAGGCACATTTCTCAGTGCATGCAGAACCCCAGGATGGAAATGGCATAAGAAAAGCCCCTCTTCCACAGGGCTCTCAACAAGACGTGGGCTAGCCAGGATCTAATGCATAGGAGGAAAGAAATGGCATCCTTCCAGCCCCCACCACACAAGGAAGCACTGGGCAGTTGTATTGCCAAGCTCAGATATGCTGGGAACACAACAGAATCTGCTCTCCCATCACTGTTACTAGCTACCACCCAGGGGTGGCAAAGCATGGTGTGGTAGGGAAACAGAAGATACGCGATGCTGCTGCTCATGGGCCATAAAGGGCTTTCCACTCTGCTTACTGTGGGGATCTTGGCATTTGCAAATCATCAAACACAGTCTGTCAGGAAACTGCCTGATTGATTTGGTGGCTGAGTCTGGCTCTGCATGCACCCCACACATTAGGTGCTCCAGCAACTGAGCCATTGTTAGCAGTTCTGATAGATGCTGGGCACTTCACAGGTCTCAAAGCTCTGACAACTTGCTGTTCTCAACAGCAACGCTTTTGTAATCTCCTGTTTTTTAAACTCTGGGTGCTGACATAACACAAGGACACACAAGCATGAAAAACCAGAATGCTCAAAAATGATAAAGCATTTTGTGTGGTCTCACATGGCTGTTTCTATGGTCTGAAAGACCTCACCATGTGCAAGTGGGTTGAGTTCAGCCCTGCAAGTACAAGATGGTGGTCCAGGTCAACTCAGTTGGTGCCTTCTTCCCTCAGAGGTAAGGTCTGTGTGTGGCTCAGGACACTGGGCACCTGAATCACAGAACCACACAATGATTTGAATTGAACAGAACCTTGAAGTTCATCTAGTCCCAATCCCCTGACATGGACAGTGACACCTCCCATTACACCAGGTTGCTCCAAGCCCCATCCCACCTCATCTGGGACACTTTCAAGGATTGGGTCACCACAGCTTCTCTGGGCAACCTGTGCCAGTGCCTCACCACTTTCACAGCTCTGCTTCACTAACCCAAACCACAGCTTTCCAAAATCAGAACTAATTTAGACCTCATGGCTTTCTAATTACAGTTCATTTTCCCTGTTTTTCCTTCTTGGATTTCCACCAAATGACAGCTGTTTGTAATGAGATATACCCACCAGAAAAGAGTGGACCCATGGAGGGCAGAGGATGAAGCAGTGTGCCTCACTCCTGGCACACTGTGTCCTGACTCCTGGAATACCAAGCTCTTACACTGGGGGTGCATTACCTGGGCAGCCACTGTCACTGCTGGCTTCAAGAGCTGGGAGAACAACGATCTGTTAGGAAATCCTCTGTAAAGCTGCTCCTACCTTCCCAGGGGAGGATGGCAGTGCCTTTGACATCTCTGCATACTGGGGAAGTGTCCTTGGTGCCCAGAGGAGACCCCAGGAGCTGTCTGGGTGGGAACTGACCCTGAATAGGGCAAAGTCTGCCAATCAGGCCCATGTGCCACGTCTTAACACTACAAGCATCTCATCTTTAAAGTTCTGGTTGTGGGTATTTTGGGGCAGTTTGTTGTAGCTGCCACCATAACAGGTCTCAAAACCACTGTCTTGCATGGGACAGAAAAATGTTTAGTAGCATTAACTCCCCCCCTCTGCCCCCAATAAAAGGCTTTTTAAATTCTCACTGTTGCATTTATAATCATCATTGTCGCTTAAAAGTGAACAGCACATCAGATCCATAACACTGAATGATCATTAAGAGGGAATAGCCTCTGTTTTCAGCTGCCGCCAGGTACCTTGGAGAGGGAATGGTCCTGCAGTTTCCTTCCAGAAATGGAGAATAGAGCCCTGTTTCAACTTGGTACTTCCCTCTCTGTCCCCTTGACCGCAGGGGCCATAGGCAGCCACAATGCCAGGCAGTATGCCAGCTCTGCCAGAGCAACATCTTCCACATTGATGCTCCACGAGCTTCATAACCAACACTCCTGGTTTGACTGTGGTTATGCCACCCATATCAACACATTCTGATCCAAACAGCTTGAACACTGGTATCTGAACAGAGCACTCCCCTATCCCAACGGCAGCATCGTTCAGCTGCCGGAGCTCCAAACCCCGGTATCATCCCGGAGTGGGGGGACAGGAGAGTTTCAGAATGGAGGTATGGCTGGAAGCCGCCCTCCACCCCACGGCCACCGATGTCGCCGCTGCCGGCTGACACGATGGATGGATGGATTTGACTGAAGGTAGCCAAACTGTCACTCACAAGGTGCCCCCTCGGTACCTCTTCTGGCTGGATCTACTGGAGGGTGGGCTTGCCTGAGCCGCTCCTGTCAGAGATTTCAAAGAGAACAAGCGGCTGAATGCGGATCTGACAGCTCGGCCGAATTAGGGCTATTTGCATGCTAATTTCCACCGTGCTTAACTCACTGGCAGACCTAGAGCGAGAGGCAGCCTCTGCATGTTTGGAACAATGCTTGACTGATCTAGCCGCGTTAACGAACAAATTATGGTAATTTTGTTATTACAAATGCATAGAAATTTCCAAAGAGTGGAGCAATACAATATGTTTTCTCTCCTCCTCCTCACTCCTAAATACAGACCCCTTTGTTTATACACATTTCGCCTTGCTTACTTATGTTTAGAAATGCAGAGTGTCTTACCTCGACAGAAGGAAGAAGAAATTACGGACAGAGTAGACAGAGTTGGTAGAGCAGCAGGGTTCAGCTTTGCCACACATGGGACACTGAGGACCACATCATCAGCTCAGGTAAAGAGCAGAAAGCCTAACTGACCTCAGGTGAGGATCAGTACGTCCAAAGGCTGTTGGCTTTCCAGCCTTTCACTTTCTTGTCCTCTCCAGCATAATTTCTAAATCAATTCAATGAAACAATATCTGACAACATCATATTGGAAACAATATAAATTTTATCTTTATCCTGTGCAAGCATGGTAATTACATTCCTGGGAGATGAAAACCAAAATGTTTCTCCAGGCTTCCAAGATGCTGGCAGACTCTCATTCAAAATGCACATGAACAGCAGATAGACGCAAACCATTTACTTAACTGCTTCATTATTAATTAAGGCAATCATTTTTCAGCTGATTTGCAATCTGGAATTGCCCCAAGATATTTGTGATGGCACATCACATGCTTCATCATAAATGATGAAACTTCTCCAGGATTTGTCTCCCAAAATTATAGAAGGGTGAGGCACCCCAGACTTGGGGAAAAACACAGAAAATTTGCTTAACCAGAAAAGACCACATGTCAGCACTTCTGTCCTTTGGTAGCAGCTTTTCTAGCTCTGGTGGTGAAGCTTTGGGTGCTTTTGTGTGCGTCTGCAAGGGTGAAGGTGATTTTGGTGTGTACTCGGGGGCATCTGGATTTGACCTACTTGAGGTGCCAGAAGTGGTGATATCGACACAAGTGCCTATAACCCAGACAGAGATAGCCATCCCCTCCACAACAGCAGCAAGAAGCAGATGGAGCACACGCAAACAGACTTGGGAGTCATCTCCAAGCTCTAAAGAGGTAACTTGCAAACTTTCCACTTCACTAAAGAATTGTTAAGGTTTATTCCTTATTTGCTTTAGGTCCTTCTAGCATAAGGGGCCCAAATCTCCTTTCACTCTGACTGGCCACAATATTGCCACTGTCCAAGTAACCAAGCTGTTCCGGCATTATACTGTACATAAGAGGAGAACCTGGTTCACCAATGCCCTCTAACATCCCACATACTGCAATTTTCTTTCCCTGCTCCTAGTTTTAGGCATTTTACCTGTCATCTGCCTCTCTTTTACCTTCTAAATATTTACTGCCACATGTCAGGAGATTACAACACACTATCACACAACTTTGGCAAAGATAGAGCCAGAACAAAAAATACAAACACAGGAAAATAACAATGAATAAAGTCTTCAGCATGCCAGGGGGGACCAAACCCCAGAAATACCTACAGACTGGATCCTGGAAGTCCCACTCTGAACAGTTGCTCCCTGATCCCTCTGCAACACGAGGCTGGCATTCTGGTCCCCTTTGCCCCTCACTGCGGCCTGGGTGCCAGTGGGCCAAGTGAGGGTGCTATCCCTCGCAGGCTCAGGTGTGAGAAACAGCCCCAACAGGAAGAGGTCACACAACCTCACTGTTCCTCTGCATCAATACCTGTCAGCCACAATAAAAAAATGCACTTGAAAACCTCATGTTTTGTTTTGCAACATCATCTCCTTTCCCTTCGCACGTTAGAATAAGCATCTTCTCCTAGATAAAAGATTGCTAATGACAGCATTGCTATTTTTTATGCCTTTCTTTTCAGAGTCCAGTTTTGAATGTCACTGTTTTCAGGTCCCTTTAGTCGGGTAATTGCACATAGACTTCTTATAAAGGAAATTCATTTGTTCAGGGTCACTGCATGGTTTTTCATTAAAAACAAATTACTGGTGCTCAGAAAGGACATCTGGGTTTCGGGAGTCCCATTAATGACTATATTTTCAGCATCACTATTCTGGACAGTGTACCCTTTCCTGTCACTGGGTATGCAAGGCCTGCCAGGAGAGGAGGGGATAGGGTGAAAGGCAGCTCCAGCAAGGGGAGAAGGGGTGGCAGAGTGGGGGCTCCAACCCTGGAGACAGGATGAGGGAATGGGTGGACATAAACTGAGGAGCGGCAGGGGCTGATGTCCCAGCACTTCTAACAGAAGGACTGGAAAAATTATTTAAGCAAATTACTACTTGTGTATGACCTTTGTCTAGCTCAGCTGCAGCATTACTAGCATGATTGCGAGGGCATGCACATGCTGAAGCTGGACACAGGCATGGTTTGTCGCAGCACCTGCCTTACCAACGAAACCGCTGAAAGCCCCAGCCACATCAGGACCCAAAATGGACACATCTCCTGGGATGGGGTCCTTGGAGCAGGCATGTATGCTGTAGCTCTGGCACCACTCCTCCTGTCTTCCCCTCTGTCCCCTTACTGATAGTCACCATCTGCCCCACTCATGGGAGGACACAGACCTTCAGATACATCTTGGGTGCAGACCCACACACACAAGTAGTGATCTGTGGAAAGAGAACTACCTGAACCAGCACTGGAAACAGGCTGGTTGTGTGTGAAGCAACAGAGGACCAAGAAAAGGCCCCCAGGCAAGCAGCACTGGTCCCCACCATGCCAGCCCCAGAGCCCATGTAGGAGAGGAACAGAGCTGGAGAGAATGCCCAGCATAGCAGAGGTGAGGGAAATATAGCAAAGGTGTACTCTCCATGACCAGCCAACAGCTGCTCCAACAGCTGTACTTTCTTTCAAACACTTCACCTCAGGAAAAGGCTCTGAGTCACTGCAAAGGAAGATAATGCAGGTACTTGAAATGCCAGGCAGTGGAATGAATTAGGAAAAATTTATTTTTCAAAGGCAGGAATGCTAATTTAATGGCATATACACTGGGCATAAAAGAATCCAAAAACTTTTTCCTTTCTGAACATTCTTAACAGTTTGGTTGGCCCCCCATTGTGGGAGCTCTAAGGTCATCTGTGAAAAAGTTATCTTTTCAGGGAGTTAACTGCTCCGCAAGGCTGGAGAGGGAAAGAAATCCAAATTGAAGTGTTCAGTTACCAAAGGTCTCTTGAACAAAAAGAGAAATTCTTAAATCAGCCTTTATCCTCACCATCTCTTTTGCAAGGTCCACTCAACCCTGTGACATAAGTCACCCACATAAGCCAGGGAGTAAAACCCCTGCATATACCACAGTTCCCAGTGTGTCCTCCCAGCCACAGCTTCTGTGCTCTCAAAGCCAAATGCAAAGCAGTAAAGGGAGCAAAGGGAGCAGCAACCATGAGTAGATGATAGCACCCTCTCCATCCAAAGAGGCAAACAGCCCTAGGACTACTTCTTTGGAACAGAGCAAGCACAGGCAGGTGACACCAGTCTCCAGGCTGTGACTACAGGATGTGATGGAGAAGAAGCAGTTTGCTCCTGCCTGCCCTTTCCCAGAGACAAAGGAAAGGCTGCTGGAAAAACACTGCTCCGTGTTTCCAAAGTGACAGAACATTAGGGGCACACAGTGTGAACAAATAGTAAACAACAGTACCAAATTATTGTGGATAATTTCTGCATACAGCATCACATTAATTAGTGGGATCCTGTGGCCTAAGATGGCCACAAATCTAGTAGGAATCAACACTGGATTAAAGCTCTAAACAGATAATGTGAAAATACAGCTGCACTAGAAAAAGAAAGAACACTTACAAGGAATATAAACTCACATGCTTCAAGGCATCAGACACTAGACAATGAGGGTTAAAAAGAAGTGTTCACTTTGTGCAAGCTGCTGCAGGTGCTGTTGCATCCCCTGTCCCAGATGACCCAGGTTACCTCACCTACCAGGTAAGGGTCAGTGGCTGTTCCAGGTGAGGGTCATGGATGTTCCCATGACATATGCCACACAAGGAAGACAGGATGCCAAGCCAGCAGCTGGAAGCAGGTGCCACTGGGGCTGCTGCAAGGTGAGACCATGGTCATGGGTTGGGTGAGGAATGTGAAAGGTCATTTCTCCAGGTGTCTGTGTAGACATCAGGACCTACCTTGTGACAGGGAAGCTGTCCATAGGGCTTTGTCCAGTCTCAAAGCAGGATTGGTGGCTATGCCATTTAATGGTGACTGAGGTCTAGAATAGAACTGTCTCATCTGTGTGAACTGTTGATATCATTTCTTTTCCAGAGAGAGACCTGTTCTCCCCCTGTTAACAGCTTACTGACTCCATCTCTGCTCATAGTATCAGGCAGAAGCCTATGAATTTCTGCAGCACATTTCTAGTAGTGCCCTAATCGAAATCCTGAGTCATAGAATGACAGGAGGCTTCAGGATGGTCTTCAGGTGGTCTCAAGACCATTCTCACAGCAGGATCAGCAGTAAGGCCAGGCCAGAATGCTCAAGGCTTCATCCAGGCTGGTCTTGAAAACCCTCAAAGATGGAGATTGCATAGCTTCTCTGAGTTACCTCTTCCACCTCTGGGCCCTCCTCTTGGGGGAAAAGTTTGGAGATTTTTCTCATACCTGGTTTACACTTTGCTTGTTTCAACTTGGGCCCAGTGCTATGGGGCCCCAAAGAGCACTGCTCCCATCACGAATCCAAAAGTTCCAAGTGAGAGGGATAATTTCTTCCCTCCAGCTCCTGGACAGGACACTGCTGGCCAAGTGAACCATCAGTGCAAAAAGCAATCTGATGATCAGCTCCTGGTCTGCTGTGTCTCTAGAGTCCCTTCAGCAGTCAAACAGTCCTCAGCCCTTTTTTTGCAAGGTGCTGCTTTACTCAGTACAGGATTATTTGTTTGCCCTTGCTGCATTTCACACTTCTCCCCAGTCTGCTTTCATGCCTCCACGCCTCCATGTCACCACCCTGCTCTGGAACATGCTATTGGCACCACGCCATTTAGCGTCATCTGAACACCTGACAAGTTGTGCTCTTTCCTGGTTGTGGATGAAGGTTCTAACCCAGACAGACCTCTGGCCATGCCCTGCAGTTCCAGCACCCAGCTGGAGTGTGACATTAGACACCACCTCCAAGCTTGACCACCCAGCAAGTTGTTTTCTCATCTATCTGCCCGTCTGTCCTCACTATGGCATTTCACTTGTGCCCTGTGATATCAGAGCACAGTAGGGTGCTAGGAGAGCTCCCCTCCAGTCACCTCTACAGAGTCACAGCCACCAAAAGGCAGGAGAAGAGTGCAGTGCCAGTGACCTGCGAGAGAATGCATTCACAAGACCCTTGAGCAATGCTAGCTCTCAGTTGTAAAACTCTGGACTGAAATCAAAGCCATGTGTTTTCTTGTTTAGTTCCTTTAGCGAAAAGTATTTGAATAGTTTATTCTCTGCCATGGCAGGCATTCATAAGCCACAAAAAAATGGAAATTTCCTGTTGATACGGAAGTCCTTGGTTTTGCAGGCAAGGAAGGAAGCAGATGTAAAATCGTGGAGTATGTATGAACAAGGCATAGAAATGCAGCAGAGACAGGCTCCTGTGTGCATTCTTGCCTATGGGAGAGACAGGGAAGGATCTAGGATGGCAGGGGACAAAACAGCTCCTGTTGGGATGAGCAGTGTGGGGGCTGGAGAAGAGATAAGCACAGAGCAAGAAGGTGAATCCACACAGCTTGCAAATGTAAGGGAGCAGGAGGGTCTCCCCTGCCCCACAAGGGACCTACAGACCCCAGTAGGTGTGGGACGAACACCTGCAGTGCAGTGAGGGCTGGGATTACTCACATCAGAAGAAGCAATGGCAGCAGCAACAAGTATGAAACAAAACACTGCCTCTATATCTTATCATGTATACTTTTCTCCTATGTCTCTAAGCACTTAACGCACACGATTGCTTAATTACAACCAGAAATCCATCGCTAATGATTAAAAATCTTATCAAGGAAGGATATTTCTAGCAGAGGCTCCAAAAACAAAAACAAGACAGAGGCAAGTTGTGAGACAAATCCCTGATTGCTGACACCACAAATACGTGCCCATGCCTAAGCATTGCAATTTGGCCATTTCAGAACAAGTGTGGATGTACCAATGGCATGAGACCAGGACTGTCACCTGCCTCATCATCAGCCCCTCAGGGACTGCACTGCTTTCCCTTTCTGAGACTGGTCCTGGAAAGGACAGGAGTCAAAGAAGAATTGAGAAGGCATTTTGAACGCTAGTTAGCAAATTCTCACTTAAATGAGACAGAGAACCTACAGGAATTGCAGCTGACCTTCACACTAGCTGGAGCAGAAGGTTGTTATTAAAGGAACCAGTGAGAGGAACAGTGCAGTTATTCAATATAATGGGTCACAGAAGCCTATATGTAGTTAAAAATAAAATCTATTACCTGGGAAAATCAGCTCAAATGATTCTACATCACTGAACCACACTTCTCTGGCTGAGCACTGCCAAGCCCCATGTTCTGCAACTTTGCCATCCCACCCTGGCAGTTGCTACCAAACAGCTGGTAATTCCCCAGAAAAGATGAAAAAGCAAGTACTCTCACTGCTGAGCCCCAACCATTGCTTGCTGCCAGCTGTGGACGTCACCATCCTGCTCTGGATTGCACACAGGTCTGCAGCCAACCATGATGGAGGGTAGCACCATGATGTGACAAACCTACAGGCCCTGCTCTGCTCACCTCAGACATCTGCACAACCTCAGCTCCTGATGCCACACAGGCAAGCAGTGGTCACCAACCAGCTCATGCCACCTGGCACTTCTCACAGCAAGGTTCCAAAAGGAGAAGGAAATTACAGAAATACAGTGTCCTGGAAACAACGCAGTGTCTCCAGGAGTCAGGTTTGCACAGAGGAATGTTGAGGTCAGGACACTACAGCCCTTAGGGCCAGTGACCTCACTGCTGAGGCAGAACAAAGGGACGCAGTGTGTTGGGAGAAAACAGGCAAGTTAGAGCAAAGTCTGAGTCAGATCAGAAGAACCTGGCACGGTCCAACATGGAGCAATCTCCAGGCTTTACAGAAGGAAGGCTCGAAGCTCCTTCAGCATCCCAGTGCCAATGCTTTGGTTTAGCACTCTGCAGGCTGCTGTGCTGGGGACCCTGGCCCTGCTTTGCACAGGACCACTCCACACTTCCCATTCCTCTTTAGCACTGTGACTTCTGCCTCATGCTCGCCACAGTGCAGAACATCTACAGAGCGCCATGTCTCCCTCCTGAAATGCTATTTCCTTTTATTTTTCTTCCTCTCCTTGTTCTGAAGACTCACCAGGCACCATTCCTGTCAGCGCTGGAGCGGAGTAGCTGCCCTGTCCAGCAGGAGGGACATGCGGAGGGTATCCTGGGAGGGTTGTGCTTGCCAGCTCACGACCTGAGGAATCAAACCAACAAATCACCATGTGAGCTTTGCGATGAGCGGACACAGTTTTACATCTCCCCAAGCACCTGGAACAAGCCATGCATTTGTCATCACTGCTCTGTGAGGACCAGCACGGGATTTCCAGCCTGGCAGGGAGGGCAGCCACAGTTTTGTTTTCTCTATAAACTGCCACAAGGTGCCAGTGAAGTGAGAGATGGGAAGGGGAAGAGTAGAGGTCTGCAGGGAGACTAATGCACCCGACTGAACTCCGGCTGCTTGCTTCTATTCCCAAATTCCTCCAAAGCCTGGATTTGTTAAGTCAGAAACAGTGAAATCGGACATAACACCAGTCTTAATGACACTTTCTTAGGAAACTCTCTAGAAAATCACAGTGCACAGGCTGAGGCTGGTTGCTATCTAAATACAATGGAGGACATTGGTTTTATCTCTTATTAAAGGAGCTAAAAAAACACCTGAAAGGAACAAACACAAGACATTTAGACATGAAGGTGGATTAAAATACAGCTTGCTACAATGCCTGAAGAAGGGTCGGATTCACAAACACAGTCTGATGCAATCTTTTTTCCCTAAGCCACAGAAGCATGTTCTTTTTAATCAAGTACCTACAGGTCTTCTATGGAAATAACCCCACAAAAGCAGACAAGTGGGGCGTTCTCCATCTCCCTCTGCCCGTGGACCAGGTATCTGAGGTGCCTCGTCTTCCTTCATCCCCGCTTAGGAACAGCTCCCAGAACCTCACAAGACATGTCACTGCTGGCAGAGTGAAGACAGGAGGTCAGATAGTGTGGCTTGCACTTGTCCACAGAAGTGACACCTCAATCCTGCCTGGACCCTGGTCTCAGATGTGGTCCCAGGATAGTCACCGTCCCTTCAGGCTGCCACAGTGAGATTTTGGGGAAACTGCTGTTGGCTATGGCTATAAGTGATCCTTCAGAAGAATGAATGTTCCTGTGATCTCACCATGGAGAATCCATCCCTCATCCCAGAAGGAATCCTGAAGCCCACTCATGGTCTTCTGGACTCCCATGGCATCGGTGGGCAGATCACTTACTCAAAGATAAGTGGCTTTCAAGACATACTCAGCTGCCTGATAGCATTGACCCTGCAGCATCACAGCTGGGTCAGCAGTCGGATGCAGGTGCTGCGATCCCCTCACAGTGCAAGTATCACACACGCTGCTCACGTCACCACTCTGGTATGGGGACCCACCCCATCAAACCACCACCCCAGCACTGCCAGCACCTCCACTGACTACCAAGTGGCTTCTCTAACACTGGGGGGAAGGCGGGGACCCTCACAGCCAAACCACATCTCAGTGGCAGTGACACTGCATGAGTTCTGAGCTTTGAAAAGCTGAGTGTGCACATCAGGTAAGAGGAAGGGATCCTGGGTGCAGGGAGCCCCTGGCCCAAAGGATGAGCCTCGGCTCTTCCAATCTCTCAGAGGGACCGCTCTGGCTCCAGCTGGCTCCAAGATTCTATTGGCCCAAACCAGCCCACTAACTTGCCAAAACCACAGTGAATGCAGGTTCCTTCATCAAAATATAGCATGTTGGATGAGCAAGAAATTTATGTGGCTTCATTGATTTTACCACCATTGACAAGAAGAAATCCACACATTCTGGTTTTCTGCAGGCATTTGTTTTTATGACAGTTAACTTTTTTCAAGTCTGTTGAGTTTGGACAGGTTGAAACTGAAAGTTTTCCCAAGAGTCAAACCCTTTTTTTTTTAACTTCTTTGGTTGGTAGAGATTTTGAACCATGATTTTATTTTGAGCTGATCTAAAAATAAAACTATAAAATCTTCCTTTTTTTCTCAATATCTTCAAAGAAATGAGATCTCATGATGAGACAAGAGATGAGTACCTGAGTTACTGCAAATTGCAGCTCACAATCCCTGGGTGATGGCCACAAAGGCCACTTCCCCCCTGCCCTCAGAAGAAAGGAATCTAGGCTGAAACTCCAGGACTGCTGCAGCAATCTCTCAGCACTTTCTCCCCTTTCCCTGGCACTCTGCACACACAAATTGGGATACACACTCTTCCTCTCAGGCCCTTCCTATTTATGGTGCATTCACACCCTGAAAGAATTTAAGGTTCAAAACAATTGGTTAATTTGTTTTCCAGTTCCAGGGAGAAGTAAAATTCCATACAGAATGGCATCATGAATTCTAATTATTCAATGCAGGGACAAAATGGCTCTTTCAGATTAAAATGTTCTCCCCTTATCACTGCCCTGCTTCCTTCTCTCCCACACAAAGTTAAACTCTGATTATATCGTCTCTGCAGCATCTGGAAAAGACATCTCTGTCTCTTCTGGAAAAGACAGAAGAATCTGCAATCAAATTAAATCACAGAAGGTAAACCATCCCCAGCTCTGGCCGGGACTCTGTTAGGGGCTGTCCCTAACACAAACACCTCACAGCCTGACTGCTGCCATCCAGGAGCCCTCCACAGACCCGGGAGGGACACCATGGCTCTTTACTTCCTTGATGGCATGATTTCCCATAGAATAGCATGATGCCTTGGGTCTCAAAGGTGCCTTGGTCTGAGGGCAAGCTCCCCCCCAAACTGCTCCACACTGACTATTCCCCACTCCTCACTTTCCAGCAGCTGTTAAGAAAACCTTGCAATTTATTTCAATATTTAGAAATATTACAAATTTTCAACTTTCTCCAAAGTCACTGGTACAACCAGCACGGTTAGATTTTCTCCCAATACTGGAAAGCTTCAATTGCATTGAAATAATTGATTTAAGAGAAAAGCCTTAATTCACCTAATTCACCTGGCACAAAGAGAAAGTAAGAAGCAGCCTCTGCCCTAAGGTGTTCTCATCCCACTCATGTAAGGCAAAGCACCCAAGAGAAAATGAATATCTACATTTTAGCAGAGAGCCACATAGACATAGAGACCAAGGTCCTTCAAGACACACTTATTTATAAGTGTCTTTGTTCTATGCTTTTTGAAGGTTTAGATGCCTAAAGCTGGAGATTGGGCAGAGCTACCCCTTTGCCTTGCTGGGCTCGTGTCATGCAGGACAAAGCAAATCAGCTGCCAGCTCCAGTCTACGGAGAAGCTCAACCGGAGCAGAGCCAAGCAAATATCCAAAGGCAACAACGAACCTTTTTCCAACAACCTCTGCCAATACTTTTAAGCACCAGCTACCAAAATATCTTGCTGATTTGTGCCTGGAGTGACCTCCCCATGGAGAAGCTGATAGCCCCAGCAGCATCGGTACCTTCAGTAGTATCTGCTGGCCTGAGACTGGCACATCTCCATGATAGAGGGAGCACATAGCAGCTCTGGTGCTCATTCAGCGTGAATTCTGCCATATCCTCCACCATGCCACCTCCTCCAGACTACCCTATTAAGCTCCTTCACATCACTAGCGAGTACCTCCAAGGGGCTCACCAGCAAGGCAACACTGACCCACCACTCATTCACCCCCAGAGGGAAAATGTCTTAGCAGGAGCACCAGTGATGGGTTACCATTGGGCACAATGGAGCAAAGTCCTCTTCTACAGATGCTCCTGCACATATACAGTCACCATGTGCTCACTGCAGGAATAAAACATTGCACATCATTTCCAGCCTTAAGCATGTCCTTGACAGAATTCATCCCACATTACTCCAAAAATCAGAATATGACAATATTGAATAAAAACAATGCTAACTGGTACAGAGGTACTGGAGGGTGAAGCCACATGTCAAAGTACTTGGCTCTACACACAGAAGATAGTAATAAATGTCTGTCCCTCCATTCACCAGGAGCTGGCAGCACTCACAATGAAAGCAGATTATCATTTTGCAAAGAATTATAGTCTCTGCAAATAAGTAATTTTGTTCCATAAAAGAAATTTTGCTACTAGCTACAGGAGAGGTTAGCATCACTCCCTCAGCAGATGTGGCAAGAAGTGCTTGGGCATCAGCAAATGTCCCTACTGCAGGACAAGCTGGCTGGGGCACAGAGTAGCCCATGGCAGCAAAGGACTCTGCTGTCTCCAAACCAGAGTTAAAAAAAAAAAAAAAAAAGAGGGAGCAGCTTAGAAGCATTCTTCAGTTCATCTATCTTTAAAAAAATTAAAAAAGGTAGCAAGGAGCATTTCCAAGTGTGTCTTTGTACACTACTGTGTGTAAACATGAATCCAATTAACTTCAAATTTAACTACTAATGAAATTATCTCATTTTCCTATCAGCTCAGCTCTCATCCATGGCAGTAATTAGCCACTGGGGGTTGTCATTCCCAGACACATGACACAAGGACTTCCCCAAGCTCAGGTGCTTCAAACCCATGCAGAATTCATTACCCTGACAGTGTGAAAACCCTTCACTTTCAATACCACAGGGCACCAAGCATTTTTCCCTTTATCTAACAGATTGGCAGTAACAATACGAAATAAACCCACTGGACACGTAATTAATTACAGCAAAGGATACATCAGAAAATGCCAGGGGTTCAGGTGGTGGGAGGGGGCTTGCAGAGCCCCTTTCCTGCTGTCTCAGAACCACCCTCTGTAACTGAGGGGCTTTTTTCGTCTTTGAGATGCACCATGGTCTGCAATGAGGGAAGCCAAGCCTTTGCTGGTCACTCCACACTCACACACTTGCCATCAGCTCAGGAGCATGGTCAAGGATGAGGCAGTGCTCTGGGTTATGGGGTAATTCCACCTCTCCAGAGTCAGAAGTTCGAAACCAACAGGTTAGCAATGTAGGGAAAGCCCACCCAGCAGTGCTGGTGAATCCCCACTGCATTCCCATTCTCATCACAGGTATCAATCACCACAAGGCATCAGACCACTTGAAACAGCCACCCAGGGTAGCATACACCCTCTATCTGAAACCATCTAAGGCAGCATGTACCTCACACCACACTCAGCATCAGGGTGCTCTACCAGCAGAGACCAGCATCTCCCCAAGTTCCATCTCAGGCTCCTACACCCTCTCCACCCTTGCAAAAAGCAGATACCCCGCCCCAGACATGTCCATCAGCACAGAGCAGAGCCCCCTGCTGCCTCATCCGATCCTTGATATCTTTACAGAAAATAATTTTTTAAAATACAGGTTTCCACTGAGAAAGCTGGACATGAAGAGATGCTGCCACCCTGGCCCACAGAACCATGCAAGAAGCTTGGCAGGTGATTCTCAGGCCATTCCATTTGGTCTGGGGCTCTACAGCCCCTTGCCTGCCAGTTTCTGCATGCAAGAAATTCTGATGTTGGCTTTGTGCAGGGATGCCTCATAATGGCTGCCGCAGGGCATCAGCAGAATAGATAAATGTCTTCCAAAAGGCCAGCCACCCAGCTGGTTGAACTTGGCTTTAGGCTGTTCTCCCTCTGAAATGCTCTCATGTGGTCTCTAAGATCCCACACTGCAATGGGAGGATGATGGTACCCACCCTGAGGTCCTGTTCCTGGCCCTGTTCCATGGCAGCGCCTTAGACAAGTGCCCGCGAATGGCAAAGGAAGGGACCTGCACTGGTGCTGCTCTGCTGCTAGGAACCCTGGGGACCGCTGGCCCTAGGAGCCTGCACATGTTGCTCTGTCTATTGGTGGGCTTTAGCAGCTTCCCTGCCACACTAGGCACTGGTTACCCCAGACATAAAGGAGCTGTGATGTCTTATACCCAGGGATGCCATCACTTAACATCAGAGAAGACAAAAACAAGTAACTGCCAGAGACTTTTTTGGAGAGCCATTTCATCTCTGGGTAGTAAGCCCAAATTTCCAGTTTATTTCAGCTAAACCTGTTACCAGAACTGATTTCTATTCTGAAAAATCCAGTTCCTGCTTATAAAAGCTCTTCTCTTGCCCAGTGAAGAATTTGATCATGCTAACCCTGTTGTTCCAACTGTTATCCTAAAGAAAATATTTTGCTCAAATTCACAACTCTGTTATCAGGAAAAGGACCTGATGAATTCCATCAGCTGGTTCCTGTTCCCCTTGATACCTGGGGACATGTGTGTGTCACCCAGGATGTATCCAGGGCAGCAGCACAGGATGGGGCAGTGCAGTACCCAAATCAGAGACAAACAGGTCTTAAAAAAAGCTATTTGGTATTATCACATATGAAACGCTGCTCCACACTGAGCACAACAGCAGCTCAGTCATTACTGCCTTGGATTCAGAGCTGCTGAGCACATGCCGAAAAGTGGTTCAGACTTTGCATCCCACTGATGCTTGCAGGATGGCATCTCACTCCCTTCTCTTAGGATAGGAGATGTCACCAGTGCAGGACCCCTACACACTGAATTGCTGCTGTTAATGAATTACTTCCCTCATATGGTCATCTTGCTCTATTTGTGGACATCAAACCCAGTGCGGTGTGCTTACTGTGATGAGTTACCTCTCTTGCACCTAATTAGAGGCAGATAAAACAGTGGTAACACACAGATCACCTGTAATGATTTTGCTGACTCGATTATTCTTCTGACAATTATCTCTGGCTGCCAAAGCCTCACAGGAATGTCAAAGTCTACTTCCTACAAAGCAGGTAATGTCATAGGTATGACCATGAAATCAATAATGAGGTACAGCTCTTGCAGAGGGCATCCAGGTCAGATGGAACAGCCCTTAAATTAAACATTGATAAGCAGAACACAATTATCCATCATGTTTAAGTGCCTGTGTGAAATTAGCAGCCAGGGAATGGGAGCGGTGGGGGAAAGATTAGTGGAGGAGGTATTGAAATGCGCAGTGTCCACTTTGACTGGGGCTGCAAGGGTTCGTGACAGTGGCACTGTCATCTGCTATCAGAGCCATAAAATTCAGATTAAGCACGCTGCACTGAAACAGGAGCTGCAGATGCAGGTCTGTTTTTCTTGTCATCTGCAAGGCAGCAGCAGATGCCTGGAGAAGTCCAAAGGTGCCCTTCGTAGCAGGTGTCTCTACTACTCTTCTCATTGACACAACTGCACTTTCAAAAAAAGAGGCAGGGCAGGGAAAAGAGAAAGGAAGGAAGAACAATGTTTTCTGGCAAAGCAACAGTGTAGTGAAGTACAGATGAATCACATGTTTCCTTTGTGATTTCTAAGCAAGAGTCATGGAACTACAGAGTGCTCTGCCCTCATCATTGTCTTTTCTGGACAATCACTTTGGCTGCTGCTTCATAAAACTCCTGTCCCTTCTTCCAAGCAGCCACAGAGCTCTTGCACCCTATGAACAACTCAATGTTCCTGCTTCTCAAGTGATTTTTAGGGTTGATAATATAAGAAAATTTTGTATGCTGAGCTGAGCTGTGCCATCATCCACCTTGATTTTCAAAGTCCACCTGGTTATCTTCACCCTCTCGTAACATATGCAAAGTTAGAATTCCCCAGGCCGACCCCTTCATTCAATGTACTGGAAGGGATATCTGTGTGGAGACTGGGAAAAGATACTCCAGGCAGACAACATTTCTACAAGAACCCACCCCTACCCTAATTCTTGTGTGGCAAACAATTAGCCTCACACGAAAATGCATGAGCATAATTTAACCTTTGGCTGGCCCATGATAAGCAACATCTTCATGCCTTGCAGGGATTCCCTTTGTCCAGACCAGTGTGGGGCTAGCAGGCCCACTGGTGGTCAGAGCAGAGACAGGCCTGGCTTGGCCAGGTCTCAAGTGCCCAGCTTCATGTATGGAGGGATATGGGGAAGTCTGGGGATGTGTGGGGACACATGGCAGAATAATGGAGACGGTCCTACCACACTCCATGCACACACTATCACAACTCCATTTCTGGTGCTTCATCTATCAAGGGAGTACTGAGAAAAAGGGAGGGCAGATGGAAGTGAGTGCAAGGATGATGAGATCTTGTGGGAATACACATGGTGGTCTGGATAAATCCCTTTTGTGGGGCCCTTTCCCTCCCACACCTGCCTGGAGAACAGAAGAGGAGCAACAGGTCACAAGCAGTATGGAGCATCCGTCTGTGGGTGGAGCAGCACCTCACAGGAGAGGATCCTCTGGGGAGGCTGGGTCTGCCTGGCACAGCCCACAGATCCTACACAGGTGCTTGTCCCCGCACTGCTCCTGCATGCCTAAACCCTGGGACCACCTCTGTAATTGAGGAGCACGGCTCCTCCCAAAGAACAGGATTAACAGGCACGATAGAGTATTTCCAGGTACACAGTGAGGAGGAAAACCACAGACGTCAGGTTCACTTTTAAGCTAGTGCCAGCCAAGATCTTTTTTAATGAAACCTTCACATTAAGAGACAGAAATGCCCCCAGCAAACAGGAATTGTGGAAACCTGGAGTTTATGCAAGCAGAGAGCTGCTCATCTGGGCATTTTAACTCAAAAAATGAGAGTTTATGGGAAAAGCACTGAAGATGCTAGAACATTTGATTTGCCTTTAAAAAAAATTTATAATTTCATTTTCAAGTTCTGAATTACTTTTCTATGTAAAATTAAAGATACTGACAACAGCTACAAAAAGTGTCCCAAATAAAACCAAGAAGTGCACACTGCTGTGGGCCTGTTCTGCATTATTTAGTACTTTCAGTTGTTAAAACTTCTTCAGATCTNACAGACCTGAATAAAGTAAAAATACTGAATATTTTCACAAAGCAGAAAAATCCATTCCCCTCTGTCTTCGTTTCAAGTATAGCTCAGCATATGGTGGCAGCCACTGGATATTCAAGGCCTTGCCACAACCAAAAGGGAGGCTGAACATTGCATGTGTTCAGCCGAAGATGGGGCCCACAAAAAGGGGTACGGTGGCACAAGGACAAGCCAAGCTTGGATGAGCCCCAGTGGCTCCTGGTCCAGGGCTTAGCCCCTCCACCAGCAGAGAAGAAGCACTTCCCCAGATGCCAGGTTTCAGGAACAGGGAAAGGCAGTTCATCCTGGCTCTAACAGGATGGGATCTGCTGGTGATCAAAATGAGATCTCAAAGATGAGGTTCATCTTACGTACCACTGAAATTGATGGTTTCAACTGAAATGCAACTGGTTCCAGGTCTAGTCATGCCTTCTCTGGAAAGCAGCCTGAAATTGGCTCCTCTCCCCATTTATATTTCCATGGGTCACAATGCCAAGCAGGAAGAGGCAAAATTGAGACAATTCACAAGAGGGAACTGATAAGGCAGCATGAGGGAAGCCAAACTAGCTTCCATGGGTTCTGGAGAGGAAACGAGGTGGGGTATACAGCCTGGAAGCATGGGTGCACAAACTTGTGCATGGGACAGACACATGCACAGGCTTGTCCTCAGCTTTGGTCACACCACTGGTGCCAATTATACAGATTTGCAGTTTTCACTGTTTCAAAAGGGATTCACTGCACATCAAGTGCTCTCCTTGGCAATCTGTGTTGATTTGAAATGACATCAAGTGTTGCCTGTGAAGGCAAAAACCCCAAGTGTCTATTTATCTGAGAGACCAGTTAGCCTCCTCCTGTCAAATCGACATGTTTAAAGGGGAGAGAAAAAAAATCTCCTGTAAAAATAATGGGCTTACCACCATGGCAGGCCTTAGACTAGAAAATGTTATTTTTTTGGTCAAGTGCCACTCATCATGCAGTGTAATTCACAAGAAGCAAAGAAATGAAACTTTAAAATAGAAATAGTAAACCCAACTTTAAATAGTTCAGAATTAAATAAATGCAAAAGAAACTAAAATCAAAAGCCAAAAAGTGAAATAACGATCTTAAAACACCTTTTCCTGCTAAAATGCAGAAAGTGCCAGTCTGGCTGTTTTTCTGCTGTTGTGTAGCATGCTTCTGCATTTCACACCACCTCACATCTCAGGTCTGAATGGCCTTACATACCTCACAACTACTGCCAAATTAAAGATGGGGTTTTTTCATCCCATTATTTCTAAAATGTACTCTAGCCAGCACGCTATATGCAATGAATGAAAGAAGTAGGAGAATTAAACCACGCAATGAAACAGCTTTCTGACAAATAAAGCTATGGAAATTTTAGGCTCCATTTACTTCTCAATCTAATTTTGCCCTCCAATGCACATTATGTCTGAAATGGGATCTCATGTGGTTTGATCAGTGCTCTTAACGCATGCAGAAGCAACATATTCCCTTTATTGTTGTTTCCCTTCTGCAGCACAGCAATACTTCTAATAAGAGCAGCACAGCAGGCTCAGTGAGACTGCCTCCACAGTAATCACTGTGCTGATGGAAAGATGCAAGATGACCCAGAGAATCGCTACCTTGAAAAGTTTGTGGTTTGGGGGATCCCTGTCCCTGTAAATGTAGAGCTAGCTCTTCAATACCTCACAAAAATCACAAGGGAGACTGAATCATCAAGAGATGTTGGAATAAAATATTTCTTTTCCACTGTTCGAATTTTTACAAATGCCCAGAAGCCGTTTTCTAGTCTCTCTTTGCAATCAAGAGGACTAGAAAGAAACTGCTATCAATTTCTGAAGAATTACAAACTCTTCTCACTGTAACAGGACTCCAGACACTAGAGCTGAAAGGAGAAACACAAACAGTAGGAGATGTAGTACGAAAAGTAGAGAATTGTTAGCAATTTACTGTGGTACCATGCATGCTCCCAAAAACTAATAGGTATGTAGAAGGAGAGGTGGCTAGCATCCAAGCTCTCCCTCTTTAAGAAATGGAAATCCAGAATGTTTCCAACCCACTATGTCCAGCCCATTTAACAAATCCTATTTATCAATTAAGAAAAGGTACACGCATGGCAAAGCCAACCCTGGGGAGTGGTCCTGCACACTTCCTGGGTCCACAGCCTTTTCTCAGGCTAGGAGCTGTCCTAGCTGTCAGCTAGGAGCTGACAGAGAAGATGCTCCCAAGGAAGAGCATTTTTCAGTAGGGCTCAGACCTTCAGGATTCACTCTGGAGACCTTACCAAATGACCTTACTGTCCACAGACAACTCAGGGGCAGCTGCCTTGCCCATACCAGGCCATGAATCACCCTCTGGGACCTTCCTGGACACCATGGCAGTGGGTGAGGAAAAGCACAGAGACAACTCCCCCACCAATGTCTGCCACCACTGCTGCTCCTTGAAGGGCATCTGAGGATTCTGCTGACCTGGGACCCCACTGACCCCAAGTGGGGCTGCCACTACGCCCCACAGGGTGCTGGGCTGTGACATGAATGGCCTGAAAAGGCCCTGCTGGTACAGGTGCTGCTCCAGAGCATCTGTATGACATGGATAGGATATGAGATATGATACGATATGGTATGATATGATATATGAGATGATTGATACGATATGAATCCAGGCAGGGCAGTCCACCTCCTCTTCCCAGTCTGACAGTTGGAGGTACACTGCCCCCAGATCTGAGGACTACATACAATGGCCTGGGGAGGGTCCTAGAATCCAGGCAAGCCTGTGCTGTCAGACTGCCAAGCCCTGGGTCCCTGCCATCACCAGGTGGGCTGCGATGGCACAAGCAACAAAGGGGTGCTCCCCAGCTGTGCATAGGAAAGCAGGTCTGACCCAGTCAGGCAACCAGGCAAGAGGAGAGGACATGAGTTTCCAGGCACCTTGCAAAGGACAGCAGTGACATCCAGAGGGCTTTTGGAAGCAGTGAGAGCAGGAGGAGAAGCTCAGGCACCATGCACACCTGCTTTGGTGGGAATCCCCTTGTTCCCAAGCCAGACCCTCACCAGTGCTCACATCAACGAGTGACATTGTGCTGGCCAGTCACATCGCCACTTGGGGCTGTGGCATGTCCAGCCAGGCTCAGGGCACCAGCAGAGTGCTGGGGACTGCCAGTGCTCAGCCAGACACCAAGGTGACTCAGGGCTTAACTGTCCCACCTGCTTCTGTGCAGACAGATACCTTCCCATGCAGGGGAGCCCTGTCAACACTGACATGGGTGAACACGACTCCACAGCCTGTCAGCACATCCAGAAATGGGAAGACGTGAGCGTATTGACAACCAGTTATTCAGCTTGCTAGATAAACACGGAGGGAAAGAAAACCCAACAGCTTCCACCAGTCTGTTTTGCAATGACATCAAACCCATGCTGAAATCTTCATCTCACATGAATCAATATTTATGATCTGCATCTGGAATTAATCTGAGATGGAGACATTTCCAATCCAAGCATTATTGTTATTGTCACCAGCAGTTTTCTACTCACATGAGAAATATTTACACCCTAGATTTTAACATCTTAATTAGGGCTCAACAAAGTCCAGATCAACAACTCAAATGCTATTTTTCTCATATTTCAGTAATGATTTTTTTATCCCGGAACAAGATCAAAAGCTGAAATCAAGCACTTTACCTGGATTCTGTGATGGAAATAGTGAGGGTGTGGAAATGTTGACACACTTGGGTTTCAGTATTTTCCATGAAATATTCTCAGTTGTCAAGTTTGAAATATTTCATTCTCTTTAGTTGAAGGAACCTGAAACATCTCATTTGAAATCACTTTAAGACAAAATTACATTTTTCATCTGCCTTGTGAAGTGGCAGGATCAAGTTCAGATTTCCAAGTCCTACCTCTTCTAAGCTGCCTGGTAAGTACACAGCATCTCTCATAAGGTCAAATATGTACCTCAACTGATGCACCAGTTCAGAAAATAAGAAATGTATGGATTACTTTATGGGAAGCATCCTTCAGTGAGTTCAGACCAGATGATAGAAGAGATGGGGAACTGGATTTTGCTCCAAGCCACAGTGGGAGGTTCCCCTTCTGCCACACTCAAGCAGGATTGGAGCAGCCCATGAATGCCAGCATCAGGAGGGGGGGATGCCGCAGTGGTGCCAGGGCCAAGGGCCATCTCCACCTATCCCAAGAACCAGGGCCTGTGCAGCCTGCCTGGATCTGGGTGAGACACTTGGGGTTTGCCCAGTCCTCAGCCACCATTCTCCAGCTGAGAGCTGCCAGCTCACATTTCCCCCTGCCTGCACTCCAGATGAGGATGTCAAGTAGGGACAAAAGCAGGATAGCAGAGTGGCCAGAGGAGGTCCTTGGCCCATGGTACATGTCATGGCATCAGAATTTATAACTGTATTAAATGGCGTGACAGTTGGCCACAATAAATCAGGTCCTTTCTTCTCAAATCAGAGACAATAAAAGCTTTGGCAGTGAAAGTCATTCATCATCATAAAGACTTGAGACGTTCCAGCCATCAATTTCACTCACATTCTTAATACACTGGAGAGGAGTGCTGGAGTTTTAGGGGGAAAATAGAGAGGGAGAGAAGAAAAGGAAAAATAATTAAAAGAAAACATGACAAAAGATTGAACAGGAATAATTAGAAAGGTCAGAAAGGAGTTCATTCAGGACAGCACTTCTGATGATGGGGTACAGCTGCTCTGTTCTGTGTAGGGCATGTATGACACTGAGCAATGCTGCCAGGCATCCCTATACCACTCCAACGGGTCCACAGAGAAGGAGAGGCTGGGATCATGAACAGAATGCCACACTGCCTCCCCTTCTTTATTTAGCCCTGTGGTGCCACTGCTGGTCCCTGCTGCCCACAACCTCTTCGTGCCACATAGTGGGGCCAGAGGAATGGTGGTGAGCATGGGGGCTGATGCTGGTGAAGCATGATGTCACAGCAATGACGGTACCTTTCCCTCTGTGGGGGCTGCAGGTTCATTGTGCATCCCATCCACAGAAGGGACACCCCTCCATCAGAGGATTGCTGCAGCTGAGGGGACCTGGAGCAACTGTCACAGATAGGGAGCACTTCGCTGAGGGTCTCCAGGCAGTGTATTACAGAGGAAAGCACAGAGGTAACCCTGCTGTCCACAAACCCTCGGGTGATGTAAGGCAACAGAGCAGTGGCTTTGCATCATTCCAAAGAGCCGAGCACAGGAACAATCACCACTGCCCACCACACGCTGGTCGAACTGAGGAGGGAGTATCACACCCAAGGAGAATCACATGTCACAGTAGGGCCCACCAATATCCCATTCATATCTTAAGAACTTAAGAGGTTCTCTCTCATTAAAACCTGAGCTAATATCAAGACTTGAAGGCACAGCATGGACAAAATTTGTCTCCTGGCTAGTGAGCCTGTGGCAGTGCATCCTCAAGCCTGCTAAGCAGCAGTGAACCTTTATACAATGGACAAGGGTGTGCCTGGCCATGAGGTTGTGATCCCACCTCTGCATGTCCCTATAAGATCCAGTATGCCTCCTCCAGCCTTGTGCATCCTCACAGTGAGAGGCCATGGCAGCTGCCTGCACCTCTCATGGTGAACCATTTGACTGCAGAGTGAACACTGGTCACTCTAGTGTGGACAAAGCCATGGAGATGCTCTGGAGCAGGACATGGGGATGCATGGAGCAGCTCCTGGTGTGACCTCAGCAGCCACAGGCAAAGACACAAGTAGCAGAGGCATAACCCTGCATGCCTTCACCCTGCATATCTGTGGCACATGTGATGTATGTCCTGTATGTCCCTGTCACACTGTTTATTGTCAGTGCCCGCTCATTCCTATGATGACTGTTCCCAGAACAGGTCCACAGGGAAAGATGGGAAATACTCTCCAGACGGTTCAGGGGCCTGATGCAGCTGTCACCCACACAAGGCTGGGCAAAACCCTGCCTTGGCAAGGGCGGTTCATGTTTTTCCCCTGCAGCTTGGCTGTCTCTGTACTGGATCTGGATGTAATTAGGACTGCCTGTACTGTCTAGCATAGGCAGGTCAGGCAGCACAGGACACAATTCTGCTCCACTGTGAACAGCTACCAGACCTGCTCAAGGCTATATC
Source organism: Calyptomena viridis (assembly GCA_013390005.1). Classification (NCBI taxonomy): domain Eukaryota; kingdom Metazoa; phylum Chordata; class Aves; order Passeriformes; family Eurylaimidae; genus Calyptomena; species Calyptomena viridis. Next base: position 133,563 of record WEIV01023957.1, read on the forward strand.
AATGCCTTGAAACAGCTTGCATTCATATTCCATAGTTATAATGATATTAACAAGGACAGAAGGAGCAAAGCCAAGGCCTCTGTTTAGCACCAAAATTCTGATTCACTGACAAAGTGAATCTTGTCCACATTCCTCAACATCTCACAACTCTTATGGACTTTGCAATTAGTACAGCTGTAGCAGCACCTGCTGCCTTCCCACTTTTGGAAGGAGACCCTGGGTCCTCCTACAATCGTTAAGTCCTACCAGTCTGAAACTCATGGAAAATGCTCACATCTTGGGAGACCACCACATCTGGACTCACAACTACCAGAGACGAAGCCTGCTAGAGAGGTGAAAACCCATATATGTCCCCTCTATAGAGGGATACTGCTGATACACAGATCTTTTTTTCAGGAGTTAGTGGCCAAAAAAGGTACAGTGTCATCATGGGGCTGCTGAGCTCCAGGAATTCAGATTGTTGCAAAGAATGTAAGGTGAAAAGAAGAAAGACCCTGACACTCCTTTCACTCTTTTAACTGAATTCACTTTTCAGCCACATCTATGTGAAAATTCGAAGCCAGGTCTCAAGTCTGTGGCAGTACAGGCAGTGCCTGTCCAATGCTGATTCTCAAGGGATTTCCACAAATTATATTCCTCACTGCTGCTAGATGTGCCAGTTCCATTAAGTAACTCAAAATCAGGCAAGTCATATTTTGAAGAAATGCCAGTGACATTTTTCTTCTTTTTTTTCCCCACTGCATTTTGCTTTTTGCATTTTTTTAATTACAGTTCAACATTATTATGAGAAGTGATGCCAAAACCTGAAATTCACACCTTTTTGGCCTTGACATAATACAAAGTCATAAACAATGGTCCATTAAAAAAAAAAAAAGCCCTAAGTAGGTTTATAAAATCTGTATTTATGGCCAACACAGTCTTTTCCAAGGACAGAATTACAGGAACAGCTCTTTCAAAAAAGATAATAGGCAACATAAGCAAGAGCTTTTTTTTGCAAAATATGCCACAGCATTACAAAAATATTATTTCAAACACTTTACACTTTGCAGCTTTTCCTTAAGTATCTCCTAGATTTCTCCTAGATTAAAAAAATAAAATGCATGCTCCCATTTCTAGTAGATGGTAGGAAGAAGTGAGCACACACAGACAGCAAGGGTACTTATGCACATTTTCCATTGCTGAGGGGTGCACACAGTCTTGGAATGGTCTCTGTTTTACCAATCTCTCTATCACTTTCCAAAACTGCTGGTCTGACAAGTCAATGTCCCTTGTGTAAATGCATACAAGGTCCCAACTGCTCAGGTATCACATGAGAAGTAACTCATATTGAGCTAACTACAGCCACATGTCACTGGTGGCAGAAAAAAGTAAAATTATTTAAGTCAGAAAAGCCCTCTAACAACACTGAGTTAAACCATTCCCCAAGCACTGCTAAGGCCACCACTAACCATGTGCCACATCCACAGAGTTTTTAAATTCCTTCAGGCATGAAGTCTTACCACTGCCATGGGCAGCCCGTGTCAGGGCTGGACAACCCTTGTGGTGAAGATATTTTCCCAATATCAAACCTACACCTCCCCTTGCACAACATGAGGCCAATAACTTGTTTCTTCTTGTCCTATCCCTCGTTCCCTGGGAGCAGAGCCCAGCTCCCACCTTGCTCCACCCTCCTGCCAGGGAGTTGTAGAGAATGAGAAGGTCCCTCCTGAGCCTGCTTTTCTCCAGGCTGAACCCCCCAGCTTCTTCAGCCACTCCTCATCAGACTTATTCTCCAGACCTTTCCACAGTTCCACTGCCTGTTGGACACACTCCAGCACCTCAACATCTTTCAGAGATGTCTTCAACCACTGTCATCAAAACAACTGCCTTGTCGTAGAAACAATTTCTGTAGCCTGACTCAGATTGCCACTGGACTTTACTTTTGTGCTGTGCAGATACACAGATGCCAACACATCCCTCTACTCACCCGGAAGTATAAATTTTTTGGCTTGCACAGACACTCTCAGATGTTTTGTTATTGTTCTGGCCCCACGAAAAGCAATTTAGGAAGACTTTCTGCTAACTGGAGTGTTTAGCCCTTTTTTTTTTTTTTTTCCCTTTTTTTTTTTTTTTTAAATTGTTCCCAATTTGGAGCTCTACAACAGATTTATACCATTTCTCAGGCAGTGAGAAATGCCATCTGTTGACTGAACTGGCCATAGATGTATTTAACAAGTCCAAGTGCTGGGTCCTACACTTTGGCCACAACAACCCCCTGTAGTGCTACAGGCTGGTGACAGAGTGGCTGGAGAGCAGCCAGGCAGAAAGGGAGCTGGGGGTTCTGATTGACAGCAGCTGAACATGAGCCAACAGTGTGCCCAGGTGGCCAAGAAAGCCAGTGGCATCCTGGCCTGCATCAGGAATAGCGTAGCCAGCAGGAGCAGGGAAGTGATTCTTCCCTTGTACTCAGCACTAGTTAGGCTGCAGCTCGAGTCCTGTGTCCAGTTCTGGGCCTCTCAGTTTAAGAAAGTTGTTGAGATGCTTGAATGTGTCCAGAGAAGGACAACAAGGCTGGTGAGGGGTCTGGAACACAAGCCCTAAGAAGAATGGCTGAGGGAGCTGGGGTTGTTTAGCCTGGAGAAAAGGAGGCTCAGGGGAGACCTTATCACTCTCTACAACTGCCTGAAAGGAGGTTGTAGTAAGGTGGGGGTTGGTCTCTTCTCCCAGGCAACCAGTTCTAGAATGAGGGGACAGTCTTAAGCTGCAACAGGGGAAGTTTAGGCTAGAAGGAAAAAATTCTTCACAGAAAGAGTGATTGGCAATTGGAATGGGCTGACCAGCGAGATGGTGGAGTCACTGACCCCAGAGGTGTCTAAAAAAAGACTGCATGTGGCACTTAGTGCCATGTTTTAGTTAGTAAGGTGGTGTTAGGTCATAGGTTGGACTTGATGATCTCAAAGGTCTTTTCCAACCTAGTTAACTCTGTGATTCTGTAAGCTCTGCACACCTAAATCACTGGTTGCTGTGGAACAGCTGTGTGAGTGTCCTCAGAACGCAAACACCAGTGTAAAATGCTGTGCATGGAGCCAGCAGGGCGTTTTCCACTCACCAATGCAGAGTTGGTTTGATGCCTTTTTTTTCTCAGGTCATTTCAGACCAGGGTGAGCACCAGAAGAGGCTGCTGAGCACGTTTGCAGAACAACCCCCAGCTCCACCACAATCAGGACCAGCACAAGGGCACCAGAACCGTCTTGTCTTAATCCTCCTCCCATTGCTGCTCAATTTAGAATTATTTATTATCCATACCACAGTAGTATTGGGGGCAGGGAGACTGAGATTTAATTAATTAGAGATTGCAAAATCCTTAAGTAAAAGATGCTATGTAAATGCAAATTGTTATTACACATGCTTTGCACCAAAACATGTTTACCATAGTTAAATTCAACATTTAAATCCATGGCCAAACTCCCAACAGAATCAGGCTGTACATCATCAAAAGAGGCAGTTAATAGCCTGGGTCTTAGTGGGGTACAAGTGCCCTTGTTTGCTTTCTCAAATGTGCTTGTTCTTTTTAATGGCAAGATAAGAATTCATAAAAATGGAAAAACTCAACACTGTTGCAGTTAGACTCTTTCCTGTCGTTAAAAATTACACTTTTGTTTTTCAGATAAACAGGAGTTTATGTGGTCTTTTTTTCAAGTCTTTAACATGACAGGCCCTATTGGGACTGACAAATAGATTATTGAAAAATGCATCTGCATTTTTATCTATTAAATTTAGAAACTAAGCTGTAAATCTTAACGTTATACTTCACTAGAAACCAGCCATCCACCATCACTGATTTGAACTTCAAAACAGCCCCACAGAATTATAATTCGGTGATAATATTTAAACACAGATCAACATTTCCATGTAGGGACAGATTATACAACCAAAACACAGTAGCCTCGTAAGAGGACATTTTATTATTGCTATTACAACTAGACAACAACACCACCACAAACAAACAACACAAAACAAATCAAACACCAAAGCGTTTTCTCAGAAGAAAAAGCAATCTCAACAAAACCAACCCTTTCCTTTACTTTCTTCAAAACCATGTTGATTTGGGGGTAGGGGTGGGAGAGAAGAAAAAAAAAAGGAAGAAAAATTGTGGAAAAGTTACATTAATCTTATTTCAGAGAGTTGGGATGGGAAGTATAAATTGAAATTACTTTTTATTTTAAAAGATGCAAATATGTTCCAATGTGAAATCAAAATAATTGAAATCATCAATCATCTGGTGAAAGCACAGCTGTAAAACTGTTGCTGACCATCAGCTGCGTAACTATCTGCTCCAGGACCTTCATACGACCCTTCCTTCTCTCCACAGGCCAGATTCCATTCCACCCACATAGGTCCAGCTTAAACTAAGCACTCCTCATTCCCTCAATAGCCTTTGTGCTGTAAATCCTGGTTTGGTTCTGGCCCAGATTCCACCCCGGCTAAGCTTAGGACACCAACCACTGCAGCATGCGTTTGGGACGATCCCAGCCACAGGCTCCCTTTCAGGAGTCTAGCTAAGTATCGCCTACTAAGAAGGCAGGCTGAGCTTTAGCCTTGCCAACTCAGTCCAGAAAAGCAGCAACAGCGAGTGAAAAGGTACAAGCAGCTCTTGTTGTAGATGTATTTTGGTTTATTGCCCCTCTGCTGCCTGCATGGCCTCAGAGGAAGTGCTATCCCAAAGGGAGTCCACTAGCAAAAGCCACCTGACTTCCTGTTTCATAGGTTTATAAAGGGGGTTGAATTTCTAGGAGGGGAAAGGGACTAGCCAATGGGAAGGAGAGGTAGGAGTGGTTTAGGGGGGGTAGGAGTGGTTTAGGGANTTGGAAAGAAACAAGCACTCCCTGGTGAGGATCCCTAACTACATATCCAGAAATTCATGAGACAAATCACCTTCTGCAGGTGGCTTTCCACCTGGAGATCTTGCTACAGGGATGACCAGCCACTGAGCTCCTAAATGGCGAGACATCAGCAAAGAGAGTCCACTGCTGTGTCACTTTTAAAACACAGAGTAGCAAAAGCATTTTGAAACCAGGTTTCTCATTGTCAGCAAGACCTGGATTTAGATCTGAATTCATGAAAACAAAGTACAACTGCTGAATTAGCTAAATGGGAGATACTTGTCTTGATTCTTTTTGATGACAGCAACATAGAAATTAAAATAAACATCCCCTTTTTCCCCCAGGGACCACCACCAGCAGATTTCACAATGCTTTTCCCAGCATTACTAAGGCACTTTTTTAATGCACATTAATGAAATACTGTATCACATTTACTGTAAACCTGTATCTCATTTTCGTAATTCTGAAATAGTTGTCTTGACTGTAAACATCAGGTATGCATGAAGGAGAGAAAAGTTCTATTTCACTATGTATTCCACAAAGGCATGTATTGAGAACTTTTTTCTGTTTCTAAATGTTATATTATTGTTTTGATTGGATGCAAAAAATACTTAGTTGTCTCAGATGATCATCAAAAATGATCCATAAAAGGCAGATCAAATAAGGCTCAGGCCAGAGGAAAAGCATCCCTTCCTTGGTTCCTTCCACCACCAGTTTCAGAGAGCAGAGTGATGCTCAAGAATAGAGGAGCACTTTTCATCAGTGAAACTCCAATCTTCAGCATGGCAAAATTAAAAATTAAAGAGAAGCTGAAACTTGGAAAGAGGTTCTGAGTTCATTCTGATGTGGAACAAGCAGTCAGACTGTAGCCAAGATGTGGCACAGAAGGGCAGCCTTTCCTTCAGGGGTCACCTAGGCATTCACCAAAGTGTTCAACCTGTGACCACTTCCTACCTCACCCATTAATTCTACCTGGAGGTACACACTTCATTACATACTATTAAGACTGAACACCTAATTTTTCTTGTGTTCCCCTAAGATACATAATTTCCAAAGGCATAAAAAGAAATAGCTCAAATTCCAAAGTCTTTAGACAACCCCAATGTCCTCCCTTCTCTTCACACCCTCCCAGCCATTCCCAGAGGGACACAGCCCTTCATCAGAGAGGCTCAGTCAGGTCAAGAATCCCAGAGAAAGTGTTTGAAGGCTGGTATCTTTGTTTGGTGGGTAGAAAATAACAGGACAAGAGGAAATGGCCTCAAGTTGCACCAGGGAAAGTTTAGGTTGGATATTAGGGAAAAATTCTTCACTGAACGGGTTGTCAGGCACTGAACAGGCTGCCCAGGCAGTGGTAGAGTCACTGTCCCTGGAGACATTTAAATGACACATAGGCATTTGGAGACATGGTGAATCATAGACTTGGTAGTGCTGGCTTAATTGTTGGACTTGGTGATTTTAGAGGTCTTTACCAACCTAAATGATTTTATGATGGGAAAGAGAAAGATTTAAAAAAACCCACACACAAACCCAACCCCAAACCAAATGAAACAAGGGAAATCAAAACGTCAATCTTTTCTTCTGTGTTTTGTGGTATCTAAAGAATGTTCCTTTAAACTCATGTACAAAGAGAGCAAAATAAATAGATGAGCAAGCTTCCTCACACACTTATTCCACTTTCAAGCACAGCCAGTACAAGCAGACCCTCAGAAGGCACCAGTGGTCCCAGCAACACAGGCTGCAGGCCATTCTAGAGCCTCCCTAGGCATTATCCCACACAAAAAACAATGAAACACAGCTCCTACGCAGCAGTAGGAAGCACAGTGCAACTACAGGTGCACAGGGCAGCTTAGGTTAGAAAACAACTCTGGAGTTCATCTACTCCAGCTAACTTGGGTTATGCAAAGAAGCAGACATCTAGACACCTAAACTCAAACCTGTGGAGAGAGGAAGGCTTGCCCAGACCCCTCCACCCACAGGCTGTTTTCTAGAGTTGCTCAGATGAATCCTCTATCCACAGGATGAGAAAGATGTTACCACTCTTCTGGAAGTGATCTGCATCCTACTGCCACTTGATTTCTTGTTAAAAATTAAGACGTCCTTTTGGATTGCATGGAGTTAAATGCTGAAATCTATTAGTGTTTAACCCTGGCAAGAGATCAGCCTGGGATTTTAGAGGAGCAACTTCTTTGTTCCTGTTGAAAGCATCAGAATCTACAGTGGCTGCAAACACTCAAGTTCTCAGGGATGATCCGACTTTGTCATGGTTTCCAGACCAACTGCAGTACCACCAACTCATGCCTAACTTCAGAAGTGACCAGTAATATCTGCCAGTCAACAAAACCTGGCAAAACACTGGCTCATAAATTGCAGTCACAGCACAATGGGATGAACAAAGTGGGATGAAGAGTCAGGAAACAGATGAGACTGAGCACTCCTGGCACCCCTGTTAAGAACAGGAGCCAGGCTTCCCAGTGAATTCAGCATAAAACTTTATTAATGCTGCCTGAGGTAGGGGCTCGCAGGCAGTGTGCACACTGCTGCTCCTTAGGTGATGCAGGAGAGGCAAGGCACGGGAGGTGGAGTCTTCAGCAAAGGTTAGTCTCCCTCCTCTGGCAGACAGCTTCCCACAAACAAGGCACTACAATATGCTTAGACCAGTTGCCTCATATTGGCCTAGGCCTTGTAGTTATGGTGACTCCAAGCTGCGACACCCCAAACAGGGCTCTAGTAGTGCTCAACACATGCTCCAATTGAGGCTATTACTTTCAGGTTTTTTCTTGTATGAAAAAGGCTTAATCAGGACTTTTGTCTCCAAGTCCAGTTCCAGTCCGACTGATTAGCCTTATGGGAGTCTGGCTTTGCATACGGGATAACGTAATTGGGTGTAGTCCGCCATCTTGGATCTCGAGGGGTGGGAGCAGCGGTGGCAGAAACCCGACGAGGTAAGGTAGGGGAAGCGTATAACAAACAAGAACTGAGGACAGGATACATTTAGAACTGGGATACAGAACGAGAACAGAACCCATATTGAACTGGGGTACATATGTAGCTCCGAACAGGCTCATTTAAAACTGGGATACATTGTTGTGAACTAGGAGTCAGAACAGGGCACATTTAGAACTGGGGTTTACAATTTGACAATATATCAATAAAAACTCATTATCATATTTATAACACTCTTAATGAAAAATATGCTGAGAGGCCAGCTGAGAAACGTATATCACAGCAGCATAGTAGCAAGAAACATCTCATCTTTTGACCTGCATTTATCCCATTTTAGCATCTTTGTTCTCTAAGTACAACATTTCAGGAATTATGGATTGTTAAACATATCCCTGTTACCTGCATTAGACCAAGACTTGTGACACCTATGAATAACTAACTACCTGGCATAATATACTATATTTAATGTGTTGCATGTATCCACAGTAGGGAAAAACTCAGGCTGATCTTTCCAGAGGTGAAGGAGTTTGCTCAGTCACTTGCTCTCTGTTCACTTCAGACTGACATCTGGGATCACTTATATCTGGTGGTGGAGTCCAGCAGTGCGAGGCAGAGCATGTAACTACGATGACAACCACCGAGAATATTTGTCCTTCCTCACCCTTCCAGATGACAAACTGACTATGGTCCTGCTCTTGTTCTATTTCTTTTCACCTCTTCAATGTGCACACAAAATGGGCAAAAAAGCATTGTCTCCAAGGCTGACCTCACAAAGAAGCATGGAAGTTAACACCCTTTCCAAGCTGTGGATACAAGTCTGAATGCAGAGGATAAGGAATAACACATTATTCCTTATAATCCCTGGATGGGTGTGTAAGTTCTGAGGAAGATTAGGTGAGCACAGGCTGATGGAGATGTCCTGGCATGGGAGAAGACCAGGCTCCTCTACTTCAACATCTTCCAGACGAACCAAACCAAAGCTCACTGACACTTTGCTCTGTGCTGCTCCTTCTAATGGAGTGATATAGAGTTCACTTTGGACTTCACTCCAAAGCAATGAAGCATGCCTCTCTGCCACTGGGTGAGGCTGGCTGACAGCCACTCCTGGCTCCGACAATGCAAACTGACTCTGCTGCCAAATGCAGCCAGGGTTGACACAGTTTCAGCAATCCACCCCTGAGGTGTCAGCTTAACATGGCTTTGTCCTTTCAAAGTGATACAGCATGGCTGGCCATGCTGAAATCAGCAAGTTGGAGCAGGAAAAATGCATCTGCAGGTAATTAGTAACAATCACAGGCTGCTTGGAAACTGCTGACGACAGCAGTAATGAGCTGGGCACATGTCATTGGCCTGTAAATGGAGAGAGCACGTGGCAGCAGACAGTGATGGGAAGGGTTTTTTTTAAACTTAATATTTAATATGGCATAAAAATGATGCAGAGAGAGTGAGTGTTTCTCTAATCAGATATTTGGCTGGTGGTCCATAAAACAACAGAGTTGGTGGCTGAAGCAATATTGAGAGCTGTCACTAAATTTTTCCTCAGCAGCAAGTACTAGCATGAATGCCAGTGTTTCAGCAATCCTTTGATTTTGAAGAACCATCCCAAATATTTGGATGTGCTGGCTGGCTAAGAGAGAGAAATTTTACATTTTCTACCAATAACTGCACAGAGGATCTTTGCCATCTCAAACCTCAACATTGCTTTGCCACCCACACCACAGCCGGGCAACAAAAAAAATGAAAAACTGTAATCATAGGTCACTGAAGACCTCTGCTTTCAGACTCATTTGCATTACATTCTTTTTACAATACCCTACAGATTTAAGACTGACAAGATGAAGTAGACTTAGTTCTCTTCACATATGGCAGCCCAGACTGCTCCAGACTTTCTCATAAGAACTGATTAAGCTTAAACAGCAGATACAGCCATCGAAAGGACATCGAAAGGTTTTCATATTTCAAGTTATTTACCCACTTTTCAGCCTTACTAATAACCCAATTCTCTGCTGAATCAACATGCAATCACGGGTTCACAGCTCTGCTTCGCACACACTAGAAGAGTTCCTGGTTCAAGCGACGTTTCCCACTACAGCTGCTCTGGATACCAGGACTCACTTGCCAGTGTTTTAAGCAGCTCTTGGTCTAATGACAGTGAAGCTTTTACGGAAGTGTTTATAATCTAGAACATCAACTGAGAAGTGAAGTCAGCCTCAAGGCATTACCACTACCGGACATAGACTTCAGGCATTTTGTGGACTTTTATTTGAGTAACCCTCACTTTTACAGCTGAAAACATGCTATCTAGCATGATTAAAACATGTTGTCCCCTTAGGCTTTCAGTCTCTGTAAGTGTAGAAGAACCTTTCTGGAAGATTTATTTTGAAGAGGCAAGGGTTTATGTTTCTCAAGAAAGTTTTCCTGCCCAGGAAAGAGATATCTACCAGAAATACTCTTATGTGTTTTCTCCTCCTGCATTCCATAGAGGCTGACCTCCTGGTATGAGAGAAGATAAGTTTCTCACAGACATGTTTGAAGGCCTCCACAGTGGGGAGGGCCAGGCAAATGATAAATAAGCCCTGAGGAGAAACAGCAGGCACATCTTTTCATGCCCAGTGCAGCTAGTGCTGTCATGTTAGTGTTCTCAGCTTTCAGAAATAAATTTTCCTAAATCTTTCCACTGCCTTGTATCTGGGGCTACCTGGGCGTAATTTTTCTTCACAGTCTCCTTCCCTCAGTTTGCTCAGATACATCACAGTACAGCCTCTCTGGAACAAGGAAGAGTGGACACATTCAAAAAAGGGTGAAGAAATTAAAAACAATATAATTTCCTAAATCTCAAGAGAAGACTGGAAGTCAGGTTGGCCATTCCTCCTCCAATGATGAGCACTTCACAAGGAAAATGCTGTCATGAATCTACAAGGCCTGGACTCTTGATTGCCAAACTGAAAGGGACCAAGAACCAGGAGCTGGCTCTGGCCCTTCTCTCAAGAGTCGGGGCCAGACCACTGAAATGAGGCTGATACAAAGCTGAATTTCCTTCACAGGATGCTGCCTTATTGATTGCCGACCCCTACCCACCCAGCCCAGCTCTAGAACACTAAGCCAACCACTGAATTTTACCACAGCTTTGATTAGACCACAGACAACAAAAAAGCTCTGAGAAGGCAGAGAAGGTGGTGTGTTTGTTGTACCTCACACTCATAGCCACCATTGTGTACTATTTCCCAGCTCCTGATTTTCAGAGATATCTACCACAGATGAAAGTCTCATGGCAATATGCAGCTTGTGGTTACAAGGGAAATAGGGTCAATAAAAGTGTCTCCTCTTCCAAATCTCCTGCCCCATCAAGGAAACAGGCTGGGAAAAGAGCTGTGACTGAAGAAATTAGTTAATTTGAGGGAGTAAATTAATTTGAGGAAGTCTGTCCAGAGCTACAGTGAGAAATGCACTGCTATAATGCACATGCCCTGCACATTACAAAATATGACTTCCTGTTGAAACCCTTCTGCTCCTGACAGTCTGCACATACCTCAGATCCTCAGGAAAGCCTCGGGGCAGGAAGCATGACTTGGGCATATGGTACTATATGTGCCCAGTACTACAGGGCCCATATCATTATGGGGACTTCTGGGCACTCCCAGAGCATGACCAGCACAAAACAATTCCTTTGGCTGTTAAAAAAGGAGGAGGGAGGATAGCGGCTAGAAAACCTCCTCCAAATATATATCAAGAGGCATAGATTTTGGTATGCTTGTGTAAATCTGCCTTTTATGAATGCAGGTGATAGAAGACTCTACAGCACTATCAAATTAAAGATATAAATACTCGCTGTCTTGAAAAAGACGTTCTGTTGTAGCTCTCACTCTGTCATACTTAAGACTGATGGCAGCTTTTTTCTAGACTTGCTGCTCAGAAAGCCTACTTCATGGTTTTGAGGGGAAATACTAAATTTAACATTTGGAACTTTTGCTCAAGTGCAGGTAACATCACAGGGAGAACCTCTGTAAAATCCATATTGAGCTCCACAGCATCACCTCTGTAGTAGGTTTTGCTCTAATAAATGTGATCAGTCAGCTGACCACACTCTAAGGAAGCAGCAATGTGAGACATGCAAGAAGTCCTTAAATAAGGGTAAAAGAAAAAGTGTTCCTGATGTATCAGCCAAAACAACAGCTCTTGGCTGAACATCATTCTGGCCAGGTGCAGATCCTGGATGGACAGTTTCTTAGAATATAACAGAAGGGAGCATTCAGCTTCTCTATCATCATCTTGCCTTTCTAACTTCAACCCATGATAATGCAGCTCAGAAATATCCTGGTATTTTGCATCCCCCACCCCTGCTCCCAGGACACAGCTCCCCTCAGCTCCTACCCTGCACTGCAGCTGTGAATGCTCACAGGTGGGAGACGTCCACAGCACCTGCTCTTGCAGTTAGAGGTGCTACTAGGCTGCACAAATACCTCTAACAGGACACAAGGTTTGTCACGGGACTCAGACAAACATTCAGGAGATGAACTAAAGGCAGCAGAATACCCATGATAGACTGAGACAGCCTGGGTCTTCTGCAATGAGCAGCACTTCAGGCTTCAAAAAAAATGCAGGGAATCATAGAATCATTTAGGTGGGAGCTCTACAGCAAACAATTGCAGAATAAATTGCCTTAGGAGAGATCACTTTTCAACTTTCATAGGCTTATGACAACCAGCATGACGATTCATGTTTCTTCTTCTATATTCCTTTCAGTTTCCTTCCATTCTATGATTATATAGATATAATAGAATTGTAGAGCAATTTGCACTGGAAGGGTCCTCAAGAACCTCTAGTTCCACCCCTCTGCCATGGGCAGTGACACCTTCCACTATCCCAGGTTACTCCTGAGTGTTACTTCAGCTTCAGGTTGAAGCTGCATTCAACCTGACTTCAAACACTTTTGGGGATGTGGCACGTACAAATTCTCTGGGCAAATTCTCTGGTGCCTCACCACCCTCACAGTAAAGAATTTTTCTCCTAATATTATCTAATCCGAACCTACTTTCTTTCAGTTTGAATCCATTCTCCTTTGTTCTGTCACTCCAGGCCTGTGTAAACAATCTCTTCCCTATCTGTCTTGTAGGCTCCCTTTAGTTACTGGAAGGCTGCAATTAGGTCATACAAAAGTTTCTCTTCTCCAAGCTGAACAATCCCAATTCTCTCAGCCTTTCCTCATGCCAGAGGTATTGTATCCCTCTAATCAACTTGGTGGACTCCTCTGGTCTCTCTCCAACAGGTCCATGTCCTTCCTGTGCTAGGACCCCAGAGCTGGAAACAGCACTGCAGGTGAGGTCTTACCTGAGTGATACAGAGGGGCAGAATCCCCTCCCCCCCCTGCTGCCCATGCTATAGGATCAACCAAGAACATGGGGGGTTTCTGTGCACACAGCCAGGGCATGTCCAGTCTCTCACTCACCAGCATCCCCAAGTCTTTCTCCCTAGGGCTGCTCTCAAACTGCTCATCCCCCAGCCTGGATTCATCCTGGGAGTTACCTCAACTCAGGTACAGTGCCAGCATCTGGCCCTATTAAACTGCAGGAGATTCCCATGGGCCACTTCTTGTCCAGGTCTCTCTGGATTACCCTATCCTTCAGCTCTGTCACCTGCGCCACTCAGGTTGGTGTCACCTGGTGAAGGTGCCCTCAATCCCTTCATCTATGTCATTAATGAAGATATTAAAAACCACTGATATTGATAATGATTGTTAATGAAGATATTAAATAACACTTGTCCCAGTACAGACCTCTGAGAGACACAGACATATCAGTTTCAATGCTCTATCTCCTTATCTCTTCTAACACACATGTCCAGAAGCCCCTCTTTCTGTCCATCCATCCCTAGGTCACCCTGACAACTGAAAAGTCCCTAGACACCCTTCTTAACCATGAGTCCACCATTCACACCACCCACCAGTACAGACAAGTATTAAAAGAAACCTTTCCCCTCCCACCTCAAGATACATTTCTTTATGGTTCTTCTAACTCTCTAACTTCTTTCACGTTCTCCTAAACTTTTGCTGAGAAAAGCCAAAAACTGATGTTGTATTGTGTTAAAACAATTTTCTAACAACATTTGTTTTCAAAACTTCTCTGTTAGATGCTATTTTAGGGCTTTAAAGTTACAGTAATACTACATGAAAAACAGTATCATCCTCCCTTGTAGAAACAAAATAATTACATCCAATCTCTGGCAAAACATAGAAAATTCAATGAAATTTGCACAGGTTAGATACAGCAGTAACACAAAGAGGAAACATCTATATGAAACATGGAGAATCTTACATTTTAAAATCCCTCATTTTTTCTGATTTGCACAATTTATTCGGGACACAATTTAATCATTTGCTTACCATTTGGCCAATCTCCTTCCAAACAATGTGGTCGGTCTCAAATAACTAGGCAATCAAAGCATTTATCGAACTCTATCTTTTCCTTAACTCTTGCCCTATGCTGAATAAAGAGATGATGTGGCACTCCTTGAACAAACAGCCTCTGATTTTCACTCAAATGCTCACTCTTAGTGCACAGTTACAGTTCTAGAAGTTATATAAAATGTTACCACTTGTAGGAATCAAAAGTATCCAAAATTCATGCTAGTTTGAATTGTCATGAAAAACCCATTCAGTTAAACACACCAGGCACATTTATGAAAAATGAGCATCAAAGCCCAAAAGTAGAGGCAAGTATTCTGCTTTTTGATGACATAGTGGTACTTGGGGTGGAGGGGTACATCCTTTCCTGAACGAGAGGGATGAATGCTTCATTTTTTGGCTACAAGCAAATAGAAATGATTTACACAAGCCATGTGCCTGACTTTCAACAGAAATGCTCCAAAACCACATTAAAAAAGAGACTTTTGAGCAAATGACTCCACATCTGACACAGTTCTTCCATTAAGGATCTCATCCTGCAATGTTAAGGCACAGACAATTCATGCCACTTATCAGTGCTAGTGAATCGGTTACCTGTGACAATAGGATAGGACTGAGGCCCAGGAACACTAGCTCCCAAATCTGCAGAAGTAGGGCTGGTTATATTGGTCTTCATGTCATCCAATCCACTAGCTAGTGAGGCCATGGCTGAGTATTCAGTTGCCTGGAAAAAGAAACAAAAGGCATTTTAGTGATAATAAATTTACTCTTCAAGAGCTTTTGCCCATGCAATAGACAGTAGATGCAACACCAAACTCAAAAATCCTTTGTTCTCCCAGTTTTAAAGGCATTGCCGAGTTACATGGGGATTTTTAAGATTCAAACTGCTCAATAAGTGGGTCTGTGCTTATTACCAGTGTTCTTGGAGAACACAAAAATGGGCTTTCTTTATAAAACCAAAGCCAAATTCATCAATATGTAACAAGGCTTTCCTGAAAAAGAAAATTTTGTAGAGTAACTGCTAAGGGCAAGTTACTTGCTTGTTAGAGAAAAATGTCCTTGTCTATAAACCTGAACTCTCCACATTTCAGTAGTAGCACTTGAGGGGACATGCACTAACAAGGAGGCAAGAATGGAGTGCCCTGTTCCCCCCCTTTTCTTAGAACGTCACATTTCTTCATCATCTCACAAGAAAAAAGTGCACGTATATATATAAGTGTTTCCTTAATGTGGACGCATTCATAGCCAACTGTGTCTAAATCCAAATTATTTAAAAATAAATCACCCAACTGTGGTAAGGATGGTGTCTCATTTCAAGGGAATTTCTTAATCTCATTAGTCAAAGCTATAGTAAATGAGCATGGGTCCTGAGAAATCAGACTGTTTGTGTCCTATAACCCTGTTTAAGTCCCTGCAGCTACAACAATCTATGGCCAGTGAGGCCAATTCCTGCACCTGGAGGATGTATATGGCACAAAGCTTATTTTCATTTGCCTTTTTTCCATGATTTCTTATTGTCAGGATCATTTGCACAAAACTGGGAAGCTTCCTTTCAAAGTTCTCTCTTCCTTGCTGCTATTTGTCCTTTAAGTTTTAATCCCTTGCTTGTGAAATGGCAATCATGCCCGTAACAACTGGAAGATGATGACTTCAAGTTAAGAATGGCAACAGGAAGAGATAAACTGAAGAGCAAATACTGTGAGGCCAATCCCTGCTGAACTCCTGAAGATTAAGTCAGTGCTGAAACTGTGTATAGGTGAAGAAATGCAAGGGAACCCAGGATTACATAAGGGTTTTTTTCAGTGACCAAAACAAACTCAGAATCACAGCATCCCGCTCTAGTTTGGGTTGGAATAGACCTTAAAAACAGTATTATTCCACACCCTTCCATGGGCAAGGAATTTTCCACTAGACCAGGTTGCTCAAAGCCCCATCCAACTTGGCCTTGAACACTTCCAGGGATGATATATCCAAAAAAGTTAACTTTGTTTTTCAAGAAAACAAAATCTGGTCTGAGTGAATACATCTTTCTCCCTCTTGCAAGTTTATACAAATGTCCAGCACAGAATCTGGTCCTTTTCACTAACCCAGCACTTTGGATCAAATATAGTGTCTCTGATAGCATCTCTGTTGCTCAGTTCTCACTCAAACAGAAGTTAATTTACATGGCTAACCCTGTATTAGCAGCTCTGTGTAATAAACATGTATTTTCTGCAGTACAGCCTGTCACTCTGAAGGATCCACCATACAAATCCCTTGCAGATATGCACACCAAATACATTTGGCCAAGGACCAACTCCTGGCCACCCATGTCCTGCACTCAGCCTATGGATCAGAGTTCTCTGGCTTGTCTCGTAGGCTCCTCCCTTTGCATGAAACTTGTCCTCAGCCCTTTTTGGTCACTCCTCTTCTGACACCCTCTGTCCTCATGTTTGCCCTGCCTTCATGCACCCAGCCTCTTTCACCTACCACCACAGCCTCAAAGACACCTACATCTCTTCCTCATCCCTGCTTCTGCCCCTTCAGAACAACAGGCCTGGGAGCATCCATCCTCTGCAGAGGGTGCCAATGATGGTCCAAGCCTTACCCTTTCCTGCAAGTGTAATCTCACCTCACATTACACCAAGGTGTGATTAACAATCTTCCCACACCACTCCATCCTTTCCTATGTCTCCAAGCCCACCTTCCTCTTATGCAGGGTACGTGCACATGCAGCTACACTTCTGGGGTTTTTTCTGTCCACAAAACCCTGATCTGATAAGACACCAGACAAACAATAGCATTGCAGAGACATTCTATGCAGCTGATGATGCATGAGCATAAATCACTGGGCAGCACAGCAGAGGAAAAACATCTCTGTGTGCTGCTGTTTGGTACTTCTGATACCTGGAGAACAGCACACACCAGTTCCTGGGGAAGAATTTCACCATGCTGCTCAATGAAAGCCACAACCACACCATATCCGGACTGGGAAAATCACACCCTGCCAGGGGTCAGGGCAGTGGTGCCCCATGCTCTTCAATGTCACCACACCACAGGGATTTGGAGCAATGTACAGCAGCACACAGCTCCAAATCACAGAACCGCATCTGTGGATTGGAGGGACTGGAGGCATTACAGTTGCTCAGCACAGTGTAGAGGGAGAGCTCATAGCCAGGCAGTGCTGCAATAGGAATGAGAAAGCGTCAGGTGGAGATGTGCAAAATGGAGATGTGGAGTCCATCCCTGGTTTTGGTCCCAATAATTTGCTGCAGGCAGAACTGCACCTCTTTTGCAATGGCACAGCAACTATTCCCAGAGGTAAGAATAGCAGGATTTTCAGGGATTCTTCAGCTGCTTTCCTGTGCCCTGATCCCTCCTTAAAACTACCAGTTACTGAACATCAGCAGCCACACGGATCA
This sequence comes from Calyptomena viridis, assembly GCA_013390005.1. Taxonomy (NCBI): domain Eukaryota; kingdom Metazoa; phylum Chordata; class Aves; order Passeriformes; family Eurylaimidae; genus Calyptomena; species Calyptomena viridis. Next base: position 151,169 of record WEIV01023957.1, read on the forward strand.
GGCACCAACCACTGTTTCCAGCATCCAGGAGGAGTAAGTCCAGGCCAAGGGGCAGCCCTGGTGGCTGCTGACTCCTCTCTGCTTATGTGGTCCCAGTGGAGGAGTGACCATTAATGTTGCATCCACCTCTGCAGTCACAGTTCCCACCACAAGGCAGCAGGGATGTGGCCAAGGCCAGCACCAGGCTGGCACAGCAACAGTGATCAGAACTTGGCTGTGAGCAGAGAAGGAAACACATCTCTGTCAACGGTGAGACACTACAGAGAGGCGACAGTCAGCAAAGGCATCTTCTGATCCACAAGATGCAGAGAACCAGGGGTGTAGAGCAGAGGGGCTGCCACCCCAAAACCAGCCAGTGGGTGCTGTCTGCAGCTCTTCTCATGCCTGTGGAGGGTCCAGGGGACCCCAGTACCCCCTGAAGAAGCACAAGCCTAACTTGCACTGTAGGTTCACAATGCTGAGTGTAGACCCACTCATGAGGAGTACAGCAGTGTCCCCTCTTCCCATTCCCCCCAGGCAGAGCTCTTCCTTTCAGGCACCCTGTCTGGAGAGGATAGGAAACCCCAGGGGGAGGCAGAGCTTGTGGAGCAGCCCCTTACCCCATGGCCCCATTGATACCCTCCTGCTGACCCTCCCCAGGAACTTCTCAAGCTGGTCAGGGAGGAGAAGCAGAAAGGGTCTCAGACTTGGCTCCTGCACCAGCAAGCTCACATCATCACTGGTGAGAAGCAGCCCAGAATGACTGATCATGGCCAGGGATCCCTTCTCGCACAGTGGGAAGCCTGACCTTCTGCTTCGTAGATGAAAAAGCAAGAGTCGGGTGTTCAGTACCCTAGAAATTACCTGAAAAATGACTGCCTGCGGTTGTACCACGCACTGTCTCATCAGCATGGAGCACCACTGCCATAGCATGAAGGAGAGAAAACACAGACACGTGAAACGAGGAATATATAAAGGAGAGAATGAGAAGCTCAAACTGAAAGGAAGGGCAAAATCAGATTTTGTGTGTCTCCCCTGCCCCAGCGCACTCGGCTATGGGGACTGGCTGCAGTGGTGAAGAGGGGGGTGGTCTCTGCACGCCTATGGGCAGTAGCACATGGGCAGCAGGCTCTGCACAGTCCCTCCCCAGCCAACTTCTCTACAAAGTGCAAACAGGAAGGTTTCTGTTCTGGGTAAAGTTTCAGATCCACCACCGCTACAAAAGCTTTATTTCTAAATAATAACCACCCTGGGGTAGGGAAGGCAATGGCAGATGGAGGGAAAAGGGGTGCAGGAGGGTTTGAGGACTATTTTTAAAACTGCTGCACTACAGTGAAGCAGAGAGACAGATCATCACCAGCTTCATCCTGCACTTTTCCTAGTGAAGATACCAAAGCATAACCCACTGAAAAGTCAACCCACCCTACATGTAAAGCATTTTTTCCTCGAGATTTACCTGGAATTTAATCCTAAAGTCGTAGGCAAAGATGGACACTTAGTGCGGAACGAGACTGCTCCCTGAAACAGCCTGGTTCTGGGGTGCCAACATGGGAAAATCAGGGAGCTCCCACAGGCTGGGATGAGCCCTGCAGCAGCACTGCAATGCAGGTGGTGTGAGACAAATTCATCTCCCTTCTGCTCCATCTCTTTTACAGAGTACAGACCTCACACCCCTCTGGAAGAGATTGCACCAAGCAAAGATAGACAAGAGCTGTCTGCTGTGCAGGGCAAGTGGGCATTGAAATGAGCCAGCTGGGGTCCACTGGGACTTGCATGTGTTGCTTTTTGCATCTGCTCAGTTTTCCAAATCAACCAGGCAGGCACGAAGCAACACTGTCTGTGCCCTGCTGCCACTGGCACAGCTGCCCACAGACTTACAACACTGCTCAGGATGCAGCAGCAGCAAAACAGGATCTCAGATCACCAGAGAACTTGAGGACTCTGGAATTGGTCTGTCTCCTTACCAACCACATGCATTGTAATCTCCTGACAGAGATTGTACACAGAGCACCTGCACTGCCAAAAAAAGCATTGCAGTTCTTGAAAGGCACAGTGCTCTCTGTCCTGCAGATCACATCCACCACATTCCCTGCTTGCCCCTGACAGCAGCAGACAGCCAGACCTCACATCAAATATCTCCAAGTCATTGAATCTTAATACTTTAAAATTAATTAATAAATAGAGGCAGAAACAGTGCATGCCAGGCAGGCTGTCCAAAGAAACCCCCACCTCAGCCTGACAAAAGGAAGACATTTGTCACATTAGATATGGCTCGGACAGTCTAATCCAAAGAAGCTCTAACTAATCTCCACAGGCTTTCAGAAACCCAGCACAACTTGCAGGGGTACAGGCGTTCCTGCTGCTCTGCCTGGAATTTCAGAAGAATAGAAAATCCATCCAAGTGCCATTCCTCCTCAGCCACCCTGCATTTGGATGGGAAAGTCTTCCAAAAACCTATATATCAAAGTCTCACCACTGCTGCCTGCCAGCCACCCCTCCAATTTGTAATTTGCATTACATTCCCTGTTACCACTGCCACCAAAACCAATCCTGCTTTGGAGTAAATGCTATTTACACATCTATTTTAGGCCAAACCCCAGTTTCTCTTTGATTTCTGCCATGTTGGGCTCATTGCCCGCTTACAAAACATGGAAGTTTGACTTCAGTGGTTCAACCTTTTTCCCTTGGTTTAAATGGAGCATTTCTGAACCTCCCTTTCACAAAACATATATGTTTATAAAAAATTAACAGCTGTGCTTCATTTTAGCCCAAATCCAATTAGGACTGAGCACATCCCCAGAGATTCCTCTGAAGGCACTGGGAATTAGCTCGTGCACCCTGCCATGAACACATTTACCCTCATACTTCAAAATAACTGACCTGTTTTTGACCCAATCTTCACATTATCTGCATGTGGGAAATGACATGCTACATTTTACATTTCCACAGTGCAATTCATAAGTGGGTGCAGCCATTCTCAGATTTTCCAAAGGGAGCCCCAAATCCAATCTAAATGCCTAGAATTTACCTGTTGTTTTTCTTTTATACATATAAATAGCTGCATTTCCATTCACTCTTTGTTTCTCATTTTCATTTTGTTCTAATATCTGCATGTAAATGTCTGAAAATAGCATCTGTAATTGAAGATTATGAAGTATAGCCAGCTCCTGACAGGCTGCTAAGGAAGATGGATTATCCTCATTTTTCTGTAAATTTTGTCAATTTTGGAATTCATAAGCTATCAACACTGATCAAAATGTGACCGCACAGCTGTGTCAAAGAGGACGGTGCAGCATCAGCATGGCTCTTGAGGAGGATGGCTCTCCCCAGCCACCCAGTCAGGGGCACACACTGCAGGAATCCATCCCAACTGCTCGCAGTATCTACATCCCAATCACACCACCCCCTCCAACCTCCCCCACCCAAAAAATCAAATAAATAAATAAATTGAAAGTACGCACATTCTCTGGTGCACCAATTCACATCACAAAGCACAATTTATTGTGTGTTCTCCCTTTTTATTTATCCCTAAGTAGTAAACACGATTTCCATTCAGGGGGTTCGTTATGTTCACTCCTACCAGACAATCACAGCACACTTGAGGCAATTGTTTAGCCTCTTCCTCTCAATTTTCCCATTACTGGGAGTAAGTACTGTTGGGACTCTTTAATAGCCCGACTGCAGCCCATATCAATAACAGATGAGGTTTAATCGTCCAACACAAAAATTATTTAGGCTCAGTAAGGACATTCAATGTCATTTGCATAATGGCATTTCTATCCTGAGCACCTAACCCATCGTGCATAAACAAGGCCCTGGGACCATAAATAATAATAAATCATGACGTCCACACTCCTCTTGCTGTAATAGGAGCCTCTCTATGTCGAAATTATTTCAGCAGAAAAGGAGCACTATAATTTTAAAGACATGTAGCATTGCATGGACCGGTAAATCATGCCCTTGTGCACAGTTGTGCACACATATGTGCCAGTAAGGCTGCCTGTGGTGAGCAGCAAAACCCCATGGAGCAGCAGCACAGAAAACTGCTCACACTAGACACTGGAATGGTTTTCATTATTGTTTCTTAGTCACTGAACAAAAGCAAGGTCTGAGTAGTGTGTACAGTGCCTAGCCATGTGTGTGATGAACCTGTCGGTCTGCCAAATCCCTACTGGACCATTGCTCATGCCCACTATCCTTGGACTTCTCCAGGAAAGTCTGGTGAGAAGAGAGCAGAGACCTGTGGATTCTCGTGGGGTTTCCCAAGCAAGCCCTTCATGGGCCATTGCAGTCCCCAATGCCCAGTTCTGGCTGAGGTGTCCAGTGGACTCTCAGAATCACAGAATCGTTGAGGATGGAAAAGTCCTCTAAGGTCAAGTCCAACAGTAACTCAGCACTGCCAAGGCCATCACTAAACCATGTCCTCAAGAGCCACAAAATTCCCCTGGTTTTCAAAGGGAAGCCTCTGTAGAAAAGCAGATTTTCCAGAAAATCGGCTTTCCAGATTTCAGTCTCACCTGGCCACTAAGTGCCTGGTTGAGCAGAAACAGTACCACAGTGGTAATAGCTGACCTCTGTTTCTTCCAAAATTTGCCAGTTTCATCATATTTGTATGATGAATATATTCCAAATATTTCATCACATATTTGTCCTCAACAGCTCCATCCTCTCTCAGTATAAACACTACTCCGTCTCCTTTAGGGCACTAAACCAAAGGATGACTCACCCAAGCCCACACTCACCCTCATCAGCACTGCCCAACCCTGCACAGGCTCTTCCCTGCTGACTCCATGCCAGAACCTCCCAATTTAGTTGACTGAGAAACGTAGAAACTCCACGACAGATTTTGTAGGAGCCCGCTCCCAATGCCAGCGATGCAACACTGCCGCCCGCACAAGCAACTCCTCCCCGAAACAGCACCTCCCCAGCCCCCTCCGATCTCTCCTCTCCAGTCCTCCTCCCTCTCCCCCGGCTTTCCCCACGGACTCACACGGGATGTTTCTCTTCTCTCTCTCCTTCCCGCCCCCTCCCTCTTCTCACCCCAGCGCGAAATGAGCTCTCTCAGCAGCTAACACCATCCTGCGTGCGATGCTGAAAAAGGGGCACTGGATCAAAATAAAGCATGAGACACCCAAATGAAATAAAGTGTAACAGTTTGCTTTTTGTAAACTCAGCACATATTTTATGTCTTTATGCCTTTCACTGCTAGGAGATACTGTTAAAATGTGCTGTTTCTCAGGATAGGAACTGGACACTTTCGCCCTTAACAATAACAACTTCAGCCAGAGGAGGAGGGAAAAGATACCCATCACAGTGGCTCCACTGCTTCCGCTGAAGCACCTGGCATGGGTGTGCAGAGAAGAAAATACAATCCTCGGCACGGTCAAGTATTTACTTATGGAGAGATATGAAGCAGAAATATGAAGGCACACTGAGAATGTGCATGAGGTTAGTATCAAAAGTGCCAGATTTTCAATCCATGCCAGTGATAGTCCTGACACTGGAGAAGTCTTGTGCAAATTTGCAAGAGCATTTTGTATTCCTGTGAATAGAGATGAACTACCCAAATGTGTTTCACAAATGCCATCTAAGAATCCTTTCTTATCACTTTTTGTATGATCTTATGCATTGTGTACAATAAATTAGTCTCAAAGGGGTGCCCTGTGGCAGAACACTAGAGTCCAAGCCCCAAAGGTAGCCAAAGCCTCTGCAGCTGCTGCAGCTACAGGAGCACCAAACTTCTACTCGGGGAAGACAACAAGGAATTTTGTGGCATGTTGCAAAGTCCAAGCTGAACAAATCCATGTCAACCCATGAACTCCTGAATTTCAAAGCTGGACACCAAGTAACACACATTCTTCATTTTCCAAGAGACCATTGCTTTTCCTGCTAGTGCCCCCGGGAGCTTGGGGGTCAGGAGCCTTCTGCCTTTCTTTGTTGGTGTGGAAACTTTCCCTACAGTGCTGAATTCCCCAGCAAATCCCCAACCTGGAACTGACCGCATTTAAAAAAAAAAAAAGGCAAAACCAAACAAATAAAAAAATAAAGATATATAAATAAATAAAAACCCCATGCAACAAAACCCCCAGAATTTTCCAAAGTTTTTCTTTCATTTTCTTCACCTGCACCCAAAATAGAATGGTAAGGGCTGCAAAATTGCAAACCAGTTTTCATAGCATCATTTTAATGGAAAGGCCAGGAATATTAAAGGGCTTTCCCAACCTTAGTGATTCTATGGCTCTATGCCAGGAGTGGTTTGGATTAGATACTAGGAAAAAAAAATTTTTGTGAAGAGGGTTGTAAAGCATTAGAACAGGCTACCCAGGGAAGTGGTGAAGTCAGTATCCCTCAAAGTGTTTATAAAACACGTGGATACAGTTGAAGACACATTTAATGGTGAAGATCATCGTGGTGATGGGTTGACAGCTGGACTTGGTCTTAAAGGTCTTTTCCAACTTTAACTATTCTGTGATTCAGTAAGTACAAATGTTGTTTTCAGGAGATTTATGCAGTACTTTCTAAGTCCCTGGGGGCACGGGGTTAGAGAGGCAGCAGGAACCAAACTCTGTGCACTGACAGAGGGCAAAGCAACAGATTTGGACACGTTAACTAAGGTGTTTTGTGCAGAAAACAAGAAGTGCCAGAAAGGGTACAGGGAATGTGAAGCTGGGGAGTCACTCCTTCCCCTTCATGCATGCTGCAGGCATGTGTCATGCATATGGATGCCCTGGGAAGGGGAACATCACGGGTGTGATGTGGTCCTTGCCTTGATGTGACAAGGGTGAACAGGCACAGAATCTTACTCATCTTGTCAGGTAAATTTTGAGCTGTTTTCCCCCTTTGTTAATTACCTGAGGCCTACAGACAACCAGATATGACCAGCAACAGATCTGGAATGTAAAGGCCTCAGGACAAGGCACTGGAGACTGAGGCAGGACAGCATCCCCCACCTCAGGAAAAAACAACCTGTCCTACTTGCCTGCCCATGGGGCAGGCAAATGGGCTCCTTGCCTTCAGAAAAACACCTAGAAACACCAGGAATTGTCTGCACAGGGGTATAAAAAATTAAGCAAACTAGAGGCAGCCTGACGAATGAGTGGGGTACCTATAGGGTGCTAGGGTAAAGAGACTCTGATGACACTCACAGCCTGCTGCTGCTGGAGGACCTGTACCTCACTGCTGTTGTGACAGGCTCTAGTAAGAGACCCTCTACACAGAAAAATCATCAAAGACTACAGGTTTCAGCGAAACGTTTCAGTTTTTGTCAAAATATTCTATGTTGGAAAGACAGGTTCATCCAGGCACACTGCTGTTGTAATAATTACTGTTTTGCCATTAAAACATCAGAAGACACCTGGGCACCACACACACCATGGAACATCACCACAAGAAAACAACATCAGGCAACCAGAAGGGAACCCACCACCACAATGACCTGAGCACCTTCCCCACCTCTACAGCAATTCTGGTCCTTATTCAGAAGGGTGTTTGGCATTATATTTTCAAAATTTCCTGAAAAAAAGCAGATGTAAGATCTGTGCCCTTAACAGAATCTCCACTGGTACAGAGCCTCACAGTTTGGCAATGCCTGAAAACCATTCATCAGCTACATAGTCTGATGACAATTGCTTGTGTACCATCATTTATTGTTACTTAATCCTGGGTTTCAGTTATTTAGAGAGGTCTTAACAACCAGTGAAACACTCTAAGCATAGCACATAGTATCTGACAAGTGCAGTTTTTCTGCCTGGCTTCACTCTGTAGTTCCCATTCCAGGAAGGCACCTGTTGCCTCCAGCACCTCATTTTCCCCAAGTCCTCTGTGTATGTCTCTGTATTTGACTTGCCCAAACTGACTTGGACTTGAGGTCAGTTCTGAGGCTGGAGGGGGCTTTGCAGAGGAAAGCCTGGTCTCTCCAAGGTTGCCCTTATTCCATTATAATTTCAAGGTGAGAGGACCAGAGCCAAAACCATACCTCTACACATTAATCTACTTTCTTAGCACGGGAGTTTCCTCCTAACAGATTTCTCTTTTTTTTTTTTTTCATTTTGGTAAATTCTGCTGCCACCAGATTTTTAAGCAACCCCTATTCATATGAGCAGAGAGGAATTCTGAAGCTATCCCTTTTGTCTGGAAGTGGCTTAGCACCACAATTGCTTTCTGTCATTCAAACACTGTTACAGGTTGTTTCATTCAACCCTCTCCTAAAAAATGGCTACCCAAAACTATGGCATTCTTCTGAAAACCGAGTGTCTGCACTGAGCAAGTTTCTCAGACTCCCAAGTGCATGCCAAACAACTCTCCACCTCATCCTAAACACTGGGTGAACTGGTGTTGCTCTTCCATCCCAACCATATTTTTTATATTTTCCATTATAACCATACCAAGATTTCCTTAAGTCACATTGTAATAGTCGGAATGAACAAGGTGGGTGAACAGCAATATCATGGGATGATCCAGGTTGGAAGGAAGCCTCAGAAGTCCCTCAAATAAGGGCCAGCTCTGGGGCCAGGCCAGGCCACTCAGGGGTTTATTCAGCTGGATCTTGAAAACCACCACATATGGATACTGCACAACTTCCGAGGGCAACCTCCGCCCTCTCTGACTGCCCTGGGAGAAAGAACTGCCCCCTTAGGCCCTGAAGAGCTTCTCCTGTGTCAGCTCATGCTCCATTCTCTTATGCTCCCAATGGGTATACTCTTGAAAAGTTTAGCTCCTTCTGAGATGTTTTGGCACATCAAGTTCTTCAGCAGAGCAGACTCCCATCCCTGTTGACTACAAAGTGATCAACAGATTTAGAGAAAGGCCACACATTAGGTGTAAAATAGCAGTGATTTCCAAACCTAGGTCTGGAAGTTGTACTTGAAACTTTTCGAAGCCTGAGGGATCCAGACATTTACTGGGGACTAAGCAGAGAAGACTTGTTCCATTCTTTAAATGCTGATGTAAGCACTTCCCCTCAAATATAATGTGAATGGCCAGCACTAGTTAAATTGACAGGCAACTGTGTTTAGTCACAGATTTGTTCCTGTCTTGCAGGGGTAACACAGACATAAAGAGTCTGGTCAATTTTGCTCTGACATAATTGGCTGACTACGGCCATTACACAATATTGTCTGGTATTGGTGAAAAACCTGGTTTATCTCTCCAAACTGAAAAAAAATATTTATTGCAAAACACACAATTTATTGCAAAAAGAGATGTAATTACTCAATGCCAGTTCCTAAATTTCAAAGAAATATGAACACTTCTGTCATGATAACAAGTGGGGAAAGTTTTTCTTAAATTTCCCACCTCTCTATCTCACTTAGAAGCCACAGAAAATCTCCTGGAGGAGAACACCTGCTGCCTTTTCAAGATATTTTGTTCATTTCATCACAAAGCTCTGGATGTAAAGCTGGTGGAAGGCACTGAGATGAAACTTGGTGGCTGGAAAAGCATCCTTTTCCAGCAGGAATGGCTGCAATTTCCAAACACCGTTTCCCCAGATTCTCAGGAAAAAAGCACACCACACTTCTCCTTGATAGCATCTCAGTCCCAGAGGAGCTTCCCAGAACAGGGGAGAGTGGTCTGCCCTCGCCAGCAGCTAATGATGCCACATGTCAGTAACACCCACTTTGCACAAGCCCATGCACAATGTAGGGAGCCTGTCCAGGGGAAAAGACATCTCCCCACAGAGCAAAGAGAAAAGAGACAAGGACAAAGGAGATGTAAGAGCATCAGGCACAGCAAGGCTGGTCTTTCCTTTCACTCGTGAGTGTGTATTTTCACATATAGTCATATTTGAGAGCAGTCAGGAGGGAAAAAAAGGATGTTTAAAACCAGGAATGCACTGCAATTCCCAAAGGAGCTGTCTACCTCGGTATTTTGGGATTCCCCCCTCCCTGATGGGTCAAAGGGAGGAGGTTACAAGGACTGCTCCAGGTAGGATGAGTACCCACATTTGGCCTCACTGGAGCCAGAGATAGTCCCTAGATAAGAGTCATGTGAGCTGGGAGATGAGGCCCAGCAAACGTAATGTGGCAGACTCAGGAGGAAAACAGCATTTCCATCAGCCCTGACCATTAGTGAGGCTTCCCTAACAAGGTAACAGGCACTGTGAGAGCTCCAGTCTTTCAAATTCAGCCTGAAATCCCCGAAACTCGGCCTGGTATCACTGCATTAACTGCCAGCACACCAGAATGAGTGCAGTGAAGCTCCAGATCTGTCTTCTACCAGCAGCTCCTCCTCGGCAAGGTCATTGTCCCAAGGCATTACAGACTGCAGAAAATGTTCCCTGTTGCCTTCTGGAAAAGTCTGCAGGAGAAACCCCAAACCCAGGCTGTCCACCACTTCCAGACAAAGTGGGAAACCTGGTCACTAGCTGATTCTACAGGGAGGAACCCCTGGGAAGGGGCATTCAGGTACAGTGGGGGCACAGGGTATCTCCATCTCTCTGCCAGACGAGAGAGCATGCAAGTCTTGGATTAGCCCACCTGGGCTTCTTCCCACCTCTTTTACTTACTCAAAGACCAGCTGTTTTAATTCCATCCCCCTCAGACAGACACCCCCTGCTGTCTCTGCAAGCTGCAGGGTGCTCTTCACAAAGACAATGCTGATGAAGGAAGACGTTAGCTGGATACATGGCTTCTGTCATGCTCCTTCCCCAGGAAACTCCCTGCCTCCACAGCGCCACTGTCACACAGAATACCAGGTGTCATACAAAAGAATCTGCTGTGACTGTCAGTACCCAACAGAACATGTCACAACAAAGCAGCACTTGCAGGGAATTCTGTGCAGTCTTCAGAAGCTCATGCACAAGAAAATGCTCGTAAGGGAAGGCAGAGTGGTGAGAACACAAAGGGGAGGTGTTGGCACACAAAACTGTGCTTTCTGTGGCTATTCTAAAACAAAAGGCTTTCCACTCAATTTAAAAAAAAAAAAAAAAGTTGATTTCATCAGGAAGATACACTGTGGCAGGTTTCTTTCTGCTTTTTCAATCTAAAACAGAGCAGAGCCAAAGGGGGAAGGTGGTGCATCCTTCCCCACTCCCAGCAGTGTGATAGATGAACGTAGGGCTCAGACAAGATTCTCTGTCCCAAGGAGGCTTCATGGGTGAGTTGCATGGGAACATCTGGGGCAGACAGAGGAGCACTATCAGACACCTTTATGGAATAACCTGATGATGGTGAGCTGGAGACCACAAGCAGCAGCACAGTTTCAGGGCTCGAAGGGCTCTATACATGGAGCAGGTCTGGACAAACCACCTGATGTGGGGAGATGGGGGTAAGTGCTACTGTCATCTCAAAAAAGCTGCTGCTCCATCTCAGTGAAATGCTCTGTGTTACAGCTGAGCACTGGTCCTTTTATGTATTTTTTTTACCTCTTTAGATTTTACTGTTATTGACAGGTTCTGTGGGGCAAGAAAAAATATTGCCAGCCTGAGATTTCCTCCTCAGTAGTCCTCTAAGGGCACTCTCCCTATCTCTATTCATTTTAACCACTGGCTGGCAGAAATGGGCAGCACTAGATGCAGGTACACCCCCACAGAACACACATGCTCTCCCCAGGGTGGAAGCAGCTCATTCCCACACTGCCCAAACCCCCTGACATGGCTTGTCATGGAGACCAGCAGCAAAGCCCAGCACCCAGGGAATCAACATAACAACTGCAGCAAGGGGCCAGTCCATGTCCTGCTGACCAGCAGTAGCACAGCTTATCCCCTCACAGCCCCCCTGCAGGGCAGGGGTCACGGGTGCTTGTCCTCCCAGCTGCTGTCCCTCCATCACCCTGCCCACCCAGACCCCGCGCCCTTTCCATTCGGTACGGGTATTGATCTGCTGGCAGCAATGGGCTGGATAATTAGCCAGGAATTAGGGTTTCTATTACAGCCAGGAGGCTGCCCCAGCTGATTTATCACCTGAATAATTTACTGTGATTGAAAGGAAATTAAAATGAACTCCATTTGACAACTGTGTGCTTTTATGTGCTTTAGTGAAGACTCAAAAGCCAAATTAATAGCCTGGTGTTGTTTGATAGTCTACTGAGAGTAAATATGGGAAGGTTTTTTATCTCCTGATGTGCTTTCCTAGGCTGATTTTAGAGTGGTTTTTTTTCCCTCCCAGTGACAAAGTCACAGCCCAGATCAGAAAAGGTTTCAGCTGTAAAACCCACAGAACTGCCTTTGCTCCCTGCTCCACTCTGCACTGCCAGCACTCACCCTCTCCTGTCCTTTTCTGCAGGTAGAGAGGATCACAGACCCATCAGAATGATAAGCCAGTTGGCAGGCAGGCCCCACCAGCAGCCCCTGGCCTACCTTGACACCAGCACCAGGACAAGCAGCAACACCACCACCCAGGTGCCGACACCAACCAGTCTCCACTGATGCAGGATGAGGGACCAGCTGCCACCAGAACAGCCTGAGGGGTGGCACAGAGGTAATGCAACCACCCACAAATTCAGCCTGTATCTCACAACCCTCAGTCACCAACTTGGTGCAGGATGCTTCCTACCTGCTGCTGGCCAGAGTCCTGTCTGCCTGCAGAGCTGGCAGAGCAATGCTGGACTCCACTTTGCCTCTTCTTTTGTTTTTATTTTTTCTCAGTTTTAGCTTTTGTGTACACTTATTGAGCCATATGTTGTTCTTTTGTTTTCCTTTTTAATTTGCTTTTCATTTAGCACATCCTGTAATGCAGCCTGCCTTGGAATGCTCAAATCATTTCTGCAGATCAAGAAAAGATCTGGTTGCTCAAGCAAATGGTGAGTTAGCTTCAGAATTTTCATTGTTACTGGACAACATGAAGTTTTAGGAAGACACAAGCAAATATTAGCTCTGCATTTCTTAATACAAGTGTTAGAGTATTTTCAGGACCTCAGCAGCCTCTGTCAGCCCAAAGGTCTCCCAGGAAAAACACTGCAGAGACCAGAACCAAGCATACGGTCCCACAGCTCAAAGAATCATTGCACTGTTTGGGTTGGGAGCAACCACAAAGATCATCTCATTTCAACCTTCTACAGGGACACCTTCCACCAGGTTCACTCCTTCCTTCTGCTTCTTCAGTAACTGCACTAAGGGAGTGAGTGAGTCCACTTAAAATACACACAGATTGTACTTTCTGGCTTTACTGGGATTTTCCATCATTCCCAAAGATCAGACTCTAGTACTGTGGTGAGGATTGTGTATCTCTGTGCTCTCAGGAGCTGTATTCCTGCAAATACATCATCCAACACAGCTCTTCAGAGAAAAAAAAAAACCAAGATTCCTCTTTCAAAGCTGGAGCATATTTGAGCAGAAAGCAAAACTTGAAGATTTTCAAAAGAGCCTTATCCCCCTGTCTTTGTCAGTTCAAGAGAACTCCTTTGTTGCAACTCTCTCTGAATCAGGTTTCAACTTCATCCAATTCTTCCACTTTTTCCAACCCATAAGTAATTATGAGGTTCACATTTGAGGTTCAGAATCATGTTATGTATCCAAATTCCATTTGCCGTCTGCATATACTTATCACCAGATCCACATTTACTTGCACTACGTGTCATGAATACATGTGTTATTTATTTGCCAGGTTACTGATTTCTGCCAGAGCCCAGAATATCTGCAGTTTGTCCAGAAATTAATCTGAGAACAGATACTTGGTTTAGTTCTAGCTAAAAGCAATGGGAAAGTACCAGGAAGGGCCTGGGAATTATCTGCTATTAGCAGCAAGCAGTTCTCTTCTATGTCAGTGACCTACACAGTGTTGAATCTGGTCACATTGTGTTATGCCTCATTATGGCCCTGATCTAAAGTTTATTGAAGTCAATAGAAATATTCCTCTTGGCTTCAATGAGTATTCGATTGGACCCATGTGTGAAGCTGAAAGTACAAGAGAATTCATTTTTGTTGTGGACAGAAATCCAGCATGGATAATTCTCTTCTTTATTCTGAGGAAATTGATGCACTACCTCTCGTGTTGAGCCAATCCAGCCACATATCCTTCACCCTATATTTTTCCCCTGTAGAGGCATTAATCCCATTCTCACAGCTGCCACAAGCACACTCATCCACAAGCCCCAGGTCTGCCCCTTTCCAGCTTCAATGGGGCTTTCCTGCACCTGTCCAGCCTCCCATGCCTGAAGCTCTTGTCTCTCTTTGGCTTTCCTGGCCCTTGGTCTCCAGGAACATCTCCTGTCCATCCTTTGACTGGTGAATGCATTTGCATCAACAGTTCACACAATGGATGCCACAGGCTCGGCCAACCTGGGGCAGCTTCCCAAAGATTCTGGGAAGAGCTCCTCCATCCTACTGGCTGGAATTGCGGAAGTCATTGGAGGACAATCATCCCCACAGCCATGCTGAAGGGTTTGCTGAATATAGCCAGTCCCTCCTGTTCCTCCAGTGCCAGTCCTCCAGACTCTAGGCACTGGAAAATTATGCAAGTTAGTATTGCAGCTCTGTGTACAGGATGGGTGCCAGTTCTGGATAAAATTTGATTGTCACTGCAGTGATCACAAATGGTGGGGGTTTGCCTGCAGCAGGGGCCAGGCTGGAGTATGCAGGTCTGCCACAAATGTAAGTGGACAGCACAACTCCAGGGCAGGCAGGAAAAAGCCTTTCCTTGTGTCAGTATGATTTGTTCCAAGAGAAGCTGGGGTGCCACCAGTGCCAGCAACGCCAACGGCCTTCCCTGTGGGCAGAAGGGCTAACACACTGAGCAGCAGTGACGCCTATACACACAAACACACACACACACACACACACACACACACACACACACACACACAAAGAAGCACGGAGAGAATGGGAACTGCTGTCAGCCCAGGAGGCAGGTGCTGTGAAGGTTTTCCTTCTCCAAGACCTGAGAATTACATTATTCAAGTAGTGGACTCCATTCTTGCTGGTGGAAGAGCTGCACAGAGCTGGTGGGCAGCAGCCATATCCAGAATGGCAGTCCAACACCGGTGTTGCAAACGCACCACTATATGCATTTCCAGACCCATGCCCAGAAATACATGAAGTCAGTTTTCCATGAACATTTGCAGCTAGTGCAAATCGATCACGGGCTGTTTGCAAAACAGGACATAAATGTGAAGGAAAGGCATTCATATTTTACAGAAGAATTAATTTTTATAGCAGGGCTCTGTCAAGAGGAGGTGGGCCAGGGTAATTCTAGAGTACTGACTTTATGCCATGTTTTCTCCCCACAACATATAGACACAAAAGGACTTGATCCTGTTTGCACAGATGGCCCTTAGCCTCCAGCTCCCAGCTGCTGGACTTCCCCTGCCAACAGATGTTCTTCATGCTCCACACATGCAGGAAACACACCTACATGTGCCCAGCTGCACCACCAGGCATTAGGCTGTGAAGTGAGGCAAGTAACAAGTGATACCTTACTTCTGCCTCCCAATGCACACTGTCTGATGCAGTTTTTAGGGGTAGGAACTCACGGCAGAATTCCTGCCTCACCCAGCACACACAATGGTCACTGTTTCTGTCAAAGGACTGCCTGATGCTTTATTTTCCTGTCAGTGTCCAGTGGTTGCCTTCTCTCTCAACACGGTATGAGCCCTTCCCGAAAGACAAGTATCCATTCCCATGGGTCTCTCCACAGACAGCGCAGCTTACAACAGATGTGAAAACCCTTATGATTCTTACGTCACAATATGTCTTGAGGTGAGAAATAACTCAACAGCCTCCAGTTTATACAAGTGAACTAAGGGAAACATAAAGATGGGAAAGTGAAAGAAACAGATTGGAAGTATCCAAAGCAAAGGGTTTGGCAGCTGTGAGCAAGCACTCCCACACAGCCATTAGCCTTGCTACCTAAACGAGGGGCAATGGACACTTTCCAAAAGGCCAGGACAAATTTTGTCTAGAAAATGCATCAGGAGGACTTTGGGCAGCAGGGGCCAATCCACACCTGGGACCAATCACTATGAGGCTTCAAATACTGAGCTGTGCAAGAGGGATCTCTTCCCCTGACCATGGCCAAGAGGCTGCTCTCAGCACACAAGTGAGAAGGAAGACTCAGAGAGGAGCCACAAAACAGGGAGGAAAAAGGAACTACCTTGTCTAGAGACTAACTTCTTCCAGTAAAAATACCTGGAGCCCTCCTCAAGTGAATAGTGCTGGGAAGCCAATAAGTTTTTATGCCCAAGCAAAATTAGTGACATTCAGCTGGCTGCTACTGGATCAAATTTCTAATAAAATGGATAAGCAGTGGGTCAGGAGCTCCTACCAGTCTTCTCCCCATATCTTCACGGAGAGAAGATTCTTTTCCATATTTTCCTCTACAGAAACAGCTCAGGGCTCCATACATCCACCACTGATTTAGCTCCTAAAGCACCACTTCGGAGTCCAGCAGCATTCCAGACAGCTGGATGTCACAGGCAGACCTTGCTTTACTACAGCAATCTATTGCAGGGACAGCTGTGGTTTTCCAAGGCACATCACTAATGTCCTCAGTATTTTCTTTCTCATTGATTTCTTCAGCATTATTAATTGATGCAGACAGCTTCTCTGTTTTGGTTAAGCATCATGACAGCTTTGCTTGACTCACCAAGGAGATGAGACACGACTGTTTCAGTAAGGAGTGGGGTCCGTATGGCATCCTTGTGAACCACAGCAAGTCATACAGATCACATCCACATACGCTGAAAGTTACACCTCATATACCATCAGAAAGCAGAAGCTGACCCCAAATAACTGTGAGCCCTTAACCATGACCCAGCCTTCCAAAAGCAAATGGTCATGCTCCAAGGTATATGAAAGCAAAATTTATTTTGTAATTTAATGTAAAAATACCTAGGCAAGATGGTACTGTGAAGTACCTTTTGAACCTCATAATGTCACATTTCTCAGCATTTTATTTGACTTGCAGAGAGTCCCTTGTTCACCAAATTAATAGCAGCATATTTCCAATTTTAATAATCTGGCTGCTCAGAGCCATTCTAGTCTTACTCCTTACACGGGCTCACAGAGATCCTTGCTCCATCAAAAGTCACATATTCTATATTTGATAACTGGGATAACACTCCAGCAACATCCTTATTGAAATCTCCCATTCTTCCTATAAAACCAGTAAAAGTTTATTTCTGGATAAATGTTCACTCACTGCTGGACTATCTCCCATGAGCTACAGCTGTCCACAACCCAGAGCCTCCAGAAGACAGAAACAAATACACAGTCTTCTTCCATCTCTCTTTGCAAAGACTAATTTGGCCTGGGAAAGTTTTGCAGGGACAGATCTAACACCACACAGTTCCTGTGTGACCAAGGCTGAAAAGGCTTGCCATAGACGTGGGCGCAGTGCCTGTCCTCTCCAGTCTCATCCGTGTTCAGATGGGATAACCACCATCTAGTGGTACGTGAAGGCCACTTCACCTTCCAGACACACCAACGGTTTGGCTTCCTGTCTCTTTCCAGCTCGAGTTCAGATCTGCAGAGTTTCTCAGCACATACAAATCAGGGAAACCACAAAACCAGCAGAAGCTGGTGAAAAGAAAATGTGTCTATGAATGAAATAACAAATGACAGGTGTGAGCTTAAAGGCATGAGGAATTTCTACTCTACCATAGGACTTTCAGCATGAGTAAGTAATTTTTTTTTCTAAATGTATGCTTATGCATATTCCTTAACTGGAGCCACAATGGTAGTAGGCTGCCATGAGACACTCTCCAGTGGCCCTCAAAGGTACAGATTCCTCCAAAGGGAGTCAGTGTTTGGCTGCAGTTAGGGAAGTCCATCCACCTTGCTAAAAAAGCACATCTGATATTAAGAAAACTCAAGATAAATGGCCAGATACCTCATTAAGTAGCAAGCTAGACCAATATCAGTGCTGACAGCAATATATTAATTTCTACCTCCTTCTCAGTAGATAAATTAAATACTGCCACCCAAGAAGAAGAACACAGAGAGTGGCTCATCAGTTTTCGCATGTGCTTCTATATTGTGCCTGCAAAAATGGAACTTTAGTTCCAAAATATTAGTGCCAAATCCTCCTCAAACACACTGCTGATGTGTAGGTGCAACAAATTTACCTTCACATACTAATGGTGTGTTTCTCTCAGCAAATGGCTAGTTAAATGCCTAATAAGCCATTTATGAATACAAAAATCTGATTTGTGTCCACAATCATGCTCGCTATGAACCAAAATTAGGCATTGGGTTTTGCAAATTTTCTCCTTATTATCTGCTTTTGATCTAACAAAAACATGAGAAGCTGTGATGCTTTTTAAAGAGTCATTAGATGCAACTGGTCCAGATCAGGTGTAATTTCACACCCAAATACTTGCTAATGTTTGCACAATGATTGTTTTCCTTCATTTTTTAATAGACCTTCATGGCTAACATGCACCTGGCTGAGATGAACTTGACAACACACCTGTTTCTCTATGATTGCCTACTGAAACTCTCAGCAGCCTTTGGTGATGTCCACCAAACAGATCTCTGCCAGCAGAAAGCATATCAGGAGGACACAAAATACTTGCAATAGTACCTGCTCTGGTTTGATGGGCTCAGTTGTTGTGAAGATGTCAGAGTAATGTTGCCTCTCAAAGACACGATCCAACACTTCTAGCTGCTGCTGGGTGAAAAGATCTCCTCGCATCTGTTTCCGAAGAAAATCTCTGCTCGGGAGAGAATGGCCATTTGGTACTGGAGATTCTTGAATACCTTTCAAAGAGGAGAAAGTAGAGGAAGAGTAAGTAGTCATCTCCATGATGTGGCCTACAGAAGAAGAGCGTTTCATTTTACCCCTTGAATAGATGTAGCTACTAGTGTGGTGATGCTGTGAAGACCTTTTGAGAGGTTACATGTTGCTGGAGAATGCACTGGACAGTCTTCCATTACAGTCAACCCTCAACCCATCAATGATTTCATACATAATTTAAAGGCCGGGCAAAGGATAACAGTCACACTTTTGCCTGCAACACTTTTACTGCACCACCTGGAAACCTCTCTGGTTCATGCAGGAGGACACTGCCTGATGGTGATGGTTATAGTCAGCTTGGGTCAGCTCCAGCAGATCACTTTGCCCAGTCAGCACCCACACACTCCGTCTCCTTTCTGTGCTACCTGCAAGTCCTGCTCAACTCCATCCCATGCTGAGCTCTGAGCTAAGGACGTGCCCATGTTGGGAAACAGACTTTCTGTGCAGCACCACCAGCAGCACTGGCCACATAAGCCCAACCACCAGCACAGCCTGCATTGTACTACATCACAAAAAGTGGGACATCCCTGGGCTGAGTTACCACTGCAACACTCTCAACAAAGCCTGAACCAAGGCACTGTTCTGTCACCGCAATTCAGTTTGTATTTCCTTGGTTCACCAGCAGGTTACAAGCTTGGGTTCCAAGGCATGTTTTCTTCCCTCTGCCCTTTGGCAGAGATTTTTAGCAGAAGTCGTGACAACCCAGCTGAAAAGTCATGAGACAAGTTTGAAAAATGTTGTGATTGGCTGTCTGAAAAGACTGTTGCAATACAAGGGCTTGTTTCAATTTGCTTTTTGCAGATTCAAAGTGGTTTCCTACTTTTCCTTCACCTGTCAGTGCTGGAAATGTATCTTTTATGCACTGAAAGCTGAGGTCTGCAGTATTCCCAGGACTCCAGGAGGTGGAACTCCAAGAACAATAGTAAATATCAGATTTCTTCTCCAGATGGCAACATCGAACTAGACGGAAGGAGGAAATGTTTTAAAATTAGAATCTTGCTGCCAGAATAGTTCTCAGGAGCAGAATGCAAACACATCCTTAACAGCAAGATTTCCATAAGTGCTTCAGTGGCTTACAGTCCAGGAAGTCTGCAGAGGACTAACATGACCCATACCTCCTCTGGCAGACTCTGCATCAAGTTTTTTGACGGCAAGTATAGAGGTGATCTGACGGAAATGATCTGCACAAAAACACTCAGCTGCTGTACACATCAGTTTTGTCCACAAACAGGTACCAGCCATCAGTAACATAGGTGATGCTTGTTGGATGAGATTTTTCACAAAGTACTATTGATTTGAGATCATCCTTCAGTACAGATGGATTTTGCAAAAAATGCCCTCTATCCAGAGAACCGGGCTGCTTTAAGGCAGAACTGTCAGACTGGCAGACTAACACAGGGAAATACCTCTGTCAACCTCAGTTTCTAACGCTGAACTTAAGCAGAATACTGAACAGGCATTTGATGTTAGCAATTATTGGTGGAAACTTCCTTCTCAATTTCAGATCAGCAATTTTGGTGACAACTTTATGTTTAACTGTTTAAAGAAAGTCATGCATTTTTATCAAGAATAGATGATGCTGGCTTTTTTAAAGTGCAAAGATCAGTTTATTCCACGCAGGAAGAAAAAGAAAAACCTGAACCTATGCTCTGAATAGGAGGTTTAAGCCGTGAAAAAGTACAGAGGGATACAAGAAAGCAGTGTATCTTTAATTTTTTTTCTTTTTAGTATTCTAAATCAAATAATATCTAATAGACCTAGTGTTGGGTTTAGTCAACCACGGCTTATAAAATTAAAATTCTGGTTGCTAGCCACATGGCAGCAAAGGGCTGGGGAGACCTTGTCTCTGGAGCATGGAAACACTGGCTTTAAATTTCAGGTTAAACTAATGTTATTCACAGTTTGGCAACAAAGTTAAAGCCTTATGCAGTTTTGTGATAAAGGGAGCAATGAAAGGGAGTGAAATGACACAAGACATGGCATGACCTGGAAAATGTTTTTGTTGATGCCAGTGCAGTCTGTGCACTGTTTGTACACTCAGAGATCAGGTGTATAATGAGATCCCATTGTGTCTGAAAATTAAGCAGCAGTCCCAGCTTCCACCAGCAGTACTTTTATTACAGAGTGCAGCTCCAGATTTTTGGGGTTGAACACATTGTAGAACAGAAGGCAAACAAAGGCAGCAGTCTCTGCCAGGGACAGGCGCTAGGGCAGCATCATGCCGGAAGACAGCTCCCACCCCAGATCCCACCACACAGCATCCAGAGGGGCTGCTCAGGATGGGCACAGGCAGAGGCACCACCACATGCCCATGACACCAGCTCAGCTAAATCTATCCATCCACCCCCAGCTGTCCTTCCTGCAAGGGACAGGTGAGGGAGGGGATCACCCCTGGGTCCCTGCAGCCATAGCATGAGGAAGGGGAGGAGATTGTCTGCAAGGGAAATCTACATGCTAACACTGTACCAGAGGAATCTTGGAGGCACATCACATGATGTGCCTTTCTACACAGTGCTGGGCAGTATGACAGGGAATGAAATCACATGGAGATGGCAGTGAGGCTCTGGAAGGGCTCATTACTTAGCTAGGACTTGGTACCAAGCTGGAAGGGTGGCCTGTGCCGCCAGTCAGAGTGGGCTGCCAACATTCACATCCCTGTTTGCTATCAATAGGGTCAGCCTCCAAGACACACTTCCCAGTACAGACGGACTGTCCTGGGATGAGGATCAATGCACGCATAGTTTGTGCCAGGGACATACTTGGTCAGATGTGGGACAGATCTGGGACCACCAGGATGGCATCACTGCCCAGAGGATCCAGTACCTTCATGAGAGGAGTCTGGGAACCACATAAACCTCCCTAACCCTCATTATCACCCACTCTCCACACCCCATGAACAAGGGAATAGCTTGTACTTTCACACTGTGTCTCCCAAAGTCAGACTAATTGCAGGTAAGTGCCAGATTTCATTGCAGAACTAAAGGACTTCCTGTATACTGCCTAAGACACACAGGAGTTTGTGAAGGTCTTCAGGATGTGTTTGCCTGTTAGACACTATATAAATGTGAGAGAAATACCATTAACATTATGCATTGTTTAAATACACTAGAATATCTTCGATAATTAAAATACTGTTGGCAGGTTTGAAACAGTTTGGGTTATAAATAGGCTCCAGGGACTGGTAAAAACATTTTTCATATAATCAATGCATCCACATAGGAGGGTTATGTTTTGTTGACAGTAGCACTACATGTGTACCTACCTACTCTGCAAAACAATTAATTCCCAGTTCAATGGCATCTTTCCAGAAATGCTAATGAACAGTACAGATATAGTACTCTCCTTAGTACAAAAGAGCACATACTTTCCAAATAAACATTCCATCTCTTATCTCTAACAGATTATGCATATGGGACAAGACTATGCCGTTAGACCACAGTTTTCTGAACTACTCTGATGAAACACAGGCAGATGTAATACACGCAGACCTGCTATGATGTAATACACCATACCTGCCACACTTCAGCACACTCCTGCCACACTCTTCCAGCAGTAGGCTCCAACACATGACACACTAGCTTCAGTGGCCACTCTATCAGTCTGAATCAAGTCCTTCTGGAGCATACCACCCTGCTCAGGACACTGACTCATTTTCCCATTGGCGCACACAGCTTGGAGAGCGATTCCATGTGCAACCTGCAGCTACAAGACTCATTGTGTTGGGAACATGTCCAAGAAACATCCCCCAGTTCTGAACTCACTGGCAGACATTTGCTAGGCATGGGAAAATGCAATCCTTTCTCACTCTGAACTGCATGGACATCTTCTGCCCTGTTTGCATCTTGCCCAAAAAACTGAACCATGTTTACACAAAAAAAGTCGGGCATGCTTCTAAAATAACTGGCCTGCCTTAGACATAATCTTAATATCGGACACAAGCTTTTGGTGCCATAGTTACAGGGGCTGGGACTGGTTTATCACTATGTGGGTATAACCAAAAACTGTATATTCCATACCCTCTATGTCATTTCTAATGGGCTGTTAATAATAAATCATTGGTAGCAGCTGCCCAGGGCACACCTCATACCCCAGGCTACAACAGATAAAGAAAGATATCCAGGGAGACATTAACACCTCCACACCCAACTGGAGGGGTCCTCCCTGCTAATGGGCCCAGCTGCACTGACACAATAGGCAGTCACAATGACCTAGATCATCAAAGAATCCAAAAATACCCCACGACTCACACAGTTAAACCACCTACTGTGAAAATCCCTGCCCTTGGGGGAGGTACTGGGCATTCCCAGCTGAACCTGGGGAAATATAATCTTCAGGTTTGGGGATTTGAGGTACTACTCATTGGATCCAGAAGAGGAACAGAACTCCAGCAGGACTGTGACTGTCACTCTCAAGGAGCCTGCCATCGTTTCTTCAATAGAATGATGTGACCATCATCCCAACTAACAGGTTTCCTTTCCTGCTGCTCTGCATCCAGGGCAACCACGCAGTGCTCGGCACAGGAGCTGATGAGCACTGTGCTGTTTCTGTCCCGGGGTGCTGGGTTGTATTTTGTCCTTGTGGGTCAAGGCCAGTTTTTTACCTTGTGTCATTGTATGTACTATAATCTTTTTAGTGAATTGTAGCTCTGACTTGTGGTCTCTCTTAAACTGGGGTCGTTTCTCCTGCCGGTTTACTTTTAAACCAGCACACTAGCCATAGTCTAAACAGTCTACGAAGAGACTGGGAACACTTAGGCACACTTAAACACTTAGAACAGATCTGCTTCTGAGAAGACGTGTCTTCCACAGTCTTGCTGACAAAAGGCTGTCTAAGTGGTGTGGATATCATCAAGAAATTATGGTATCACTGCACAATTCAGGTCAGAAGGAACCTTACATACCATCCAGTTTCAGTCCCCTGCCTTGACCTTCCACAAACCAGGTTGTTCAAAGTCCCATCTGGCCTGACTTTGGACATTGCTAATACATCTTTGTTAATTAAGAGCAAGTTATCTTCTGAGGACTTAAGCAAATGGCAAGATCAGATTAAAGAATTCGATAAATTGTGATCTAATTTCTTTAACACACTTCTAGAGTTGTATACTCATCCATGGCATGCTTTCTAAAACAGCAGGAGAATATCTGAAATTGCTAAGTATGGCTAAATCAGAGTTTTAGTAATACTTACTTTACAACTCACTTGATTTAAAATAATATTTCTAAGACTATGGACCAAAATAACAAGAACAAAAGATCATAGGCTCTATCTTCACAAGACATTAGAGCATGTTTTAAAACCCTAAAGCTTAGTATTAAAACAAGACAAAATATAGAAATACCAGTAAAGAGCACTGAAATATAGAAAGATCAGTTCTGCCTTTTCTTTTCTTGTACTGAGAGGGACAACAGCACAATTTCAGACAGTAATAGAACAAGTGGGGGATGGTTTACACTGAAAGAAGTGAGATTTAAGTTAGAAGTTAGGAAGAAATTCTTCTCTGTGAGGGTAGTGAGGCCCTGGGACAGGTTACTTAATGAGCTGTTGGCTGTCCCATCCCTGGAAGTGTACAAAGGCCAGGCTGGATGGGCTTTGGAGCAACCCGACCTAGTGGAAGGTGCCTCTGTCCAGGGAAGGGAGTTGGAACAAAACAGTCTTTAAGGCTCCTTCTAACCCAAACTGTTTTATTATGCTATTATTCTATTTAAATACTGTGTAAAAGTGTGGGACAGACCCTGCCCTGGTGCAGCTCCACTTGAGAGTCTCAGTGAGGCAAAAACAGCTGAGAAACAGGTGCCATCCTCAAATCCATCTGGAATAATATTTCCAGTGTTATAAAGATGTAACATGAAGTGTCCACCTCCATGGTAGATCTCTCTGATGTATTGCTCTTCTGAAGGTAAAAGGAATGCACTGATTTTCAAGTTTTGGGGGGTTTTTTGAACAATATGATTCTACAGGGTGAATCAAAGAAGTGAACAGCTAGTGCCATGAACAGCCCACATTCATAGAGGACATGATTTCTGTCTCTAATTTGTACTGTCCAACTTCATTACCTGTTATCATACCTAATTACTCCACCTTATAGGGAAATGCAGGCTAATTAGGGAGGATGTTATTCACCACATTTAAAACATTATGAAGCAAATGAAATATTACCAGGAGGCAAAAAGGTGATTTGTTTCCTTGTAGCATGCCTGTAAATTATTCTAGAGAAGAAAAAGACTTTAATTACCACATGAAAGGTTCTGTTTCAAACGTAAGCTGAATTTTTTCATATCATCTTCTCAGGATGATATGCATTTTTGCAGATAGCTGCTTCATGCTCTTCCCAGCAAACCATTAGTTTTAGGATCGCATATGTGGTAACAGATCTTTGTATTCACACTATTTGAGTTTTCTAAGCACTGTTATT
This sequence comes from Calyptomena viridis, assembly GCA_013390005.1. Classification (NCBI taxonomy): domain Eukaryota; kingdom Metazoa; phylum Chordata; class Aves; order Passeriformes; family Eurylaimidae; genus Calyptomena; species Calyptomena viridis. The sequence goes on from WEIV01023957.1 coordinate 176,228, forward strand.
TACTTTTTTCAAAGGACAGTGTCACTAAAAAGGAGCTTTATATTTTGAAGTGTATATAGCCAATCACCGTGCAAATATTTTCAAGAGAAATCACTACATTTCACAAAGACGGGTATGGGTTTTGCTGTGGATCAAAGTGAGAAAGAGGGGGAAAAAAAGATAAATCACCAGAGATCCAAAAATACTTTTCATTTGGAGAAGATATCAGGCCATTTCGATGGCACTGATAGAGTCTCTGCTCTGTCTCCATTACCCACTGAAGGCAGCTGGAGTCAGGAGCTGACTACGCTAGATTATATTCCCTATAAGATGGTCACCAATATATATATATATGATCTTCAACCTCTATTGATTGACCAATTTCACAAGCAAAGACTGGTGAAATGAAGCTGAAATGAACATCATGCTTTAACTCATTGAACCCATCAGGCCTGAGTTAATCTCACTGCCCACTGTCTCTGATAGAATTCAATTGATCAATCATGTTTCGGTGATAGTACCATTTCAGTGGCTTATTGCTTCTTCATTTCAAGCCTTGACCTGTTAGATATACTTGGACCAGCTTAGCTCCTTCTAGAGACATAGAGATTCACATCTGCTGATGGCAGCACATTGTCCTGCCTCCAGGCTTGGGAAAAGTCAGGGGAGCACTGCTGAACACTTCCACATTCACATTCTGTTTTTACATGTATTTTACTAATTTTAAGGTCAGGATAGATGTAAGGATATGAGGAACCCAAACAGCCTAAGCCCTCTGCCCCCTGGTCAGTGCTTGGACAAGAAGGGACAGTACCAGTTTGGTGGCCATCTGGCTCTAGCCCTTGTGCATGGCAGAAGCTGTGCATGCTGCCAGTATGTAGCAGACTGTCCCGAGGATGGTCCTGTCTAGGCACTGCCAGCACACCCGCACACCCCACAAGCACAGGGCTGGCCAGGAGTCACCAGGCCTGTGGCTAGCACAGGATGGTGGGTCTCTTAATTGATGTCTTAATTGATGTCCCACCTGCCATTTCGATGCATGACCAGCCTGGGAGCATCCCATTTGCCCCCACCCTGGCCTCCCTCCTGCCCTTTGTTTGTGCAAAGTCCTCTGGCACTGCCTGGAGCCAAGGGAACCTTGGTCCCAGCTGCCCTTACCCCAGCCAGCAGCAAAGGGCGGGTCCCTGGCTCTTGGCGGGCTGGCTTCACCTCACGCACAGTATTGCAGAGCAGGCTGCATCTCCCTGGCTCCCTGAGGTGAGACTTGACGACACAACACCCCTCCAGCAGCACCCATCTGTGTGCTCAGTACATCTGGCCAATGCCTGTACACCCAGCGCCAAATTTGCACTGGCTCTGGGGAATGGAAGAAGCAAGACAGAAGGAGCTGAGCCCTGTCATTGGCCTGTCAGTGCTGCTCTTCCTGAAACACTTAGCAGCACTGCAATTAGGACTTTTATCACCAACCAGTCAGCTCTGGGCTTTTGTTGAAGAGTTAGTGAGCTCCTCTCCACCATGAGAACATTTGTCTCTACTGTCTAGGACAGCTGGAGGTCCTCCCTGGTGTATGAGATGAAGCCAGGCTGTATACCCACAAAATGTACAAGCTGGAGTCATGCCAGTACACCCACAAGGTGCCACCTTCAATGTTGATGCACGCCCAGGTTGTGACTCCATAGCTGCAAAGACACACCACCAAGCTGGTTATGGGCAACACCAACAGCGGGGTTTATTCAACAGAAGAGGTTTCCCATGACATTGTATCTCTCTTCCTCCTACAGTAATTTTAACCCTGCAGTAGCCACATGGAAATTTTATTATGTATTTCCTAGGAAAACCCTGCCATCTCTCCCATCCCAAACACAACAAAGGCATGGTGGTACCTTGCACCTCGGCAGCCCCAATGCTTGTGAACCTGACATCCTATATATCTGAGCAAACACTTGTGCAAATAGTGCCACTGAGTGGAGCTGGATTGCTTGTGCACCTGCCCAGGCTACCAGCAGGATGGACTTGGCTGATGCCACAAGTCTTGCGCATGCAGAATGCAGCCCTGTCACACTGTCTGCACCTAAGGGCCGGCAATGCCCACAGGCTGACGGACTATCCAGAAATCGGAGCATCTGAGGACAGCGCTGGGCTTGCTCTGCTGCCCAGCAGCTCCAGCGAGGGCTAGAATGGTGGAGGGGATACGGGTGGACTGTTCCCCTCAATGCTCCAGGATCACAGCACAGCTGGCTGTGCAGATGTGCCCACTCTAGTGGGGGTCCCGGCACACAGGAGACAGTGACGTGTGGAGCAGCATGGGCTGTTATCCTGACTGTCCCTAGCCTGGAAGCTGCCAGTTCAGCCTCCACACAGCACCCTTGAGTAATGCCCACAGGCACCAGCCTCGCCATGTGTCAGAGTTCACCTGAGAACAGAGGCTGAAGGGATGGATGGAACCTCTGCAGCTTTTGTGATTGGTCTTCAGGTGCAGTTTTATATTCAAAAAATAGAAAAAAACCACGTCAGCAATACCGCCGTGCATGGTGGGGAATTTAAAAGTGCAGAGATGGAAGTTAAAAGGAAGATGCTGAGAAGAGCAGATGCCCCAAGCCCGGCCCACAGACAGTGGGAATGTGTATCCCTCCATGGGAGCCAGGGCCACAGAAGACTGTGGCACCTAGACAAGCCCTCCATGGGCTCCCTCAGCCAGCTGCAGCATGATGTAGGAATGGGCTTGTATTTCTGTGATTTATATAATTATCAAGGGGAAGTATAACTACGGTAATTATACATAAAATAAGTCATGACAAGTTCCTTAACAAATGATTGCAAGAAACATTGTTTTCCTGATCCATTTTTGTAAGCTGTGTACATGAACTTTATATTATGTACTTTCAGCTCAAAGGGCATTTTTAAATGTCTGTTAAAAGCTCACGTTGTAGTTTAGCTAAAGGAAGAAAGATTTTGTGGTTGAATTGTTTTAATATCATAACGCAGTTTTTTAAAAAAGGTGGGTGAGAAAATTCCCCCCTCCACTGTACCAGGGGGACCTCCGCACCACCCCGCGCCTCCGCAGAGGCCGGGCTGTGCCGGGAGCGGGGGCGGACGGCCGGGTGGAGGAGAAGGAAACTCCCTGAAGTGAAAGTACTGCAAGAACTGAGGAGGATAAAAACCTGTAGCATGGGATTTTGTTCTCTGTCGTTCCTGGGAATGAACCTGCGGGAAGCTGCCGCACCGGTCGAGGAGGTTCATCCTGTCTCACTGTGAACCCAGGAACCGCTCCCTGCAGCCGCACTGCTCGGAGAGCCACGCCGCTCCAAGGCGTGCCGCTGCTCCTGCCACTGCTCCTGCTGCCTCGCGGGGAGGAAAGAGGCTCCTGCCGCCGTTTCCCGCAGCCATGCCAAGAGGCACCCGGGAAGCTCCGACGCCAGAGCCGTGCTGCCCTGTGCGGTCACGTGACCTCCCCTCGGGCGCTACACAGCCGTTTCTCAGCATGTGGGACCCCTTTGTCTCCAAACGCCAACATTTCCAGGTTCTTCTCAGTTTTATCCAGAGGGGAGAAGGTAGTTTTAGGCGACATTCTCTTTGCTAATAGTTTGGTTTTGGTTTGCTGTGTTTTGTTTTCCGGGTTTTTTTTTTGGTTGTTCAGTAAAGACTTTAGTTGCATCCTGGTGTATTCGGTCTCGCTCTCGGTATTGGAGAAAACCAGGGGTATTGAATCTGAGGGAGACTTGTTTGAGGTCTCCACTCCTCCAAATTGTCTCAAACCGAGAGCTCACAGAAGCAATTTTAACATAGTTTATGCCTACTTCCATACCATGTCATAACACATACTTATCACTTCTTTCAAAAAAATAATTTGTGGGTGTGCTTGGGAGACAGGGACTGGTGCAGGTTGTAGATGAAACTGTGCTCTGTGTAGCTTTGGAAATGTTAAACCGGCCTCTGGTTATGAACAACTGGGAGAGGATTTACAGCTTTGAAAAATACTGGAGGACAAAAATTTGATAGCCAAAGGAAAAGCAGTGGCAGGACATGCAGCCCAATGGGGTCTGTGTGAAGAGTGACCATTCAGAACAAGGAGTGATATCTTCACCCTGACAGACGATAGTGTTAGATAGGATTCTTCCCCATGAGGGAGGTCAGACACTGGCACAGATAGCCCAGAGAAGCTATGGCTGCCCCATCCCTAGGAGGACTCAAGGCTGGAAGGGGCTTGGAGCAACTTGCTCTAGTGGAAGTTGTCTCTGGCTATGGCAGGGGGTAAATGAGGTCCCTCCCAAACCAAATCGTTCTGGGGTGACTTGCTGTCCTGGTGGAGCAAAGTGCCCAAAAAAACAGAGCAGAAAACAGACCTATGGAAGCCAGGAGGAAGTTTCCACACCTATCATTGCACATCCTGCAACAGTTCTAGCCTGTGCAGACCTGAAAAAGACTGACAAACTTCTATCCTCCCTAGCAACTAGCATTTGATAAGAAAAGTACAGACTATTTTATTGTTGCCAGTCAAAACTCATCTTTCCCTGCAAGCTGAGAACAACAAAGCAAAATTTCCACCTAACACTTCAAAGTCTTCATAAACGACTTTCTAGGAAACTTACCTAGATGGACTCTAACACCTAGAGAAAGTAGAAGTGATGAAGCGCTCACCCACATCCTACCCACTTAATGAGCCCAAATGAGAAGGACCAAGAGCACTGCTGCATCCCAACAAGCTCTCCCTGGAGGGAAGTAGTCTTTACCCGCTGCACTGTCAAAGAACCAGGCAAAGGTTCTAAGAAATGCAGAGAACTCCCAAACAGAGATGCTACTCCTCCTAAAATGCAAATTCCTAGCCAAACTTCAAGCAGTGCCACCAAGATATGACAAGGTTGATCGGAGGTCCCCTCAGGTGCACCCACACTCTGCAGGGTGGACTCTGGCATCCCCCAGCCTCAGCACCCCACTCCAAGAGGGAGAGCACAGTGCTGCTGCCACCCCCTCAGCTCTCACTGCTGCAATTTTGGAGACGCTGTTTACCCACACAGGAGATATTGTGAATGAACGGGTTGTGCAGAGCAGAATTTGGTGGGGTAAGCTGTGGACATGGTCCCCCTGAATGCCTGTGAGGCTTCAGACATGGTTTCCCACAGTGTCCTCCTGGAGGAACTGATCGGCTCAGAGCATGGGCTCGCATTAACCTTACGAAGTTAGCAAAGACAAATGAAAATTCTGGCATGTGGGAAAACATAATCCAGGAGTGCATCACTGGCTGGAACTGACCCAGGTGGAGAGCAACGCTGTAGAAGGGCTCTGGAGGTACTTGTGGACACCAAGATCAATGAGAGTCACCAGTGTGCTGCCATAGCCAAGAGCAGGATGCCGGGCTGCATCAGCAAGGGCATTGCCGACAGAAAGAAGCAAGTCATTGTCTCGCTCTGTTCAGCACCTGAAATACTGTGCTGAGTTTTGCACCCCTCTATGCCAAACAGATGTGGACAGGCTGGAAAGGGTCCAGAGAAGGGCCACAAAGATGATCCAAGGGGTGGAAAGCTGCCATATGAAGAAAGGCTGAGTGACCTGGGTTTTTTCAGCTTGAAAACAGAAGGCTTAGAGGAGACCTTATTGCCATGTTCATCTCTTAAAAGTTTGGCTACAAGAAGATGGAGAGTCCCCTTTTTACAAGGAGTCATGTGGAAAAGATATGGGATAATGGGATAATGGGTACAAAGGGTACTCCTGGGAAATTCTAGTTGGACACAAGAGGGAAAGTTTTCACAGTGAGAACAAGCAGCCATTGGAATAATCTCCCCAGGGAAGAGTTGCATTCCTCTAAAGCTGGGCACTTTTAGGATTTGGTTGGACAGGGTGCTGGACTGTCTTGTCTAGACAGTGCTTTTACCAAGAAATGTTAGACCAAATGATCCTTGAGGTCCTTTCCAGCCCAGTGTTGTAGGGTTCTATATGAAAAAGGCAATTGGTGAACCAGCAAAAATGTGTCTCTGTATATGCTTGTATTTTATCATTCTGCCTTAAATGTTCCAACACACTGGAGATGGAACAAAATTAAACAGCCAAGATTTTACTTTTAAGGAAAAACAGTGTAGCTCTTTGCTAATTGTCATAATTAATTAGTGTCATCTAAACATTAATTATTTATCCTGCAGTAAACTCAGCGATCTACAGTACAACTCCCTTGATGCTGTGCTTATCACACAGATGCACCTATTAAGCAAATGTGGGAAAATCTCCCTGCACGTATTTGTGTTATTTCAAAATCTGCTTTCATTCAGTGGGAGGTTGAGGAGGTCAGTTTTTGGCCTGCATCACGTAAATTCTTCCAAAGATCTCTTGAGCTGGAGAGCCTGTTCCTGCAGCTTCAATTGAGACAAAGATACTGGGAAAAGCCTCACCATGCCAGCAGCTGAGACTGACCTCATGTGTTCCTTCTCTGCTCACAACAGCCAGCTGTTGGCAAACCAGTGGTTTCCGTAACTCACTGACAGTGGTCTGAGAAAGAATGCCCAGCATGGCAAACATGTCTTGCCTCTCTCTGTTTGCTTGATGGCACAGAGGATGTTACTCTGACCGTGCTGCAAAGCTGCAGCAACTGGGAAATTTTTAGACTTTTTTTTAGAGAGAAAAGCAGTTGGGTTGAAACTGAATCTCATTCACAAGCAGAGATCATTTCTGAAGAACTGTGTGACACAAAGCCCTACTGGGGAAAATCTTGAACATGTCTAGAGACCCCATCCTGAGGCTTTAAAATTAAAGTTATTTTAACTTTACAGTTCAAAACCATTTTAGTGTTTAAATATAAATTAATTGTCTTATATTGAATCATAGAATCATAAATTCAACTACACTGGAAAAGCCCTCTAAGACTGTCAAGTCCAACCATTACCCCAGCACTGCCAAGACCACCACTAAACCACATTGCTAACCACCATGCCGACACATCATTTAAATCCCATCAAGGATGGTGACTTCACCACTGTCCTGGGTGGAACCTGCTCCAATGTTTGACAACCCTTTGAGCAAAGAATTTTTTCCTCATATCCAGTCTAAAACCCCTCTGATGCAATTGGAAGCATCATCCTATCATAGAAGCGCAGATGGTTTGGATTGAAAGGAACCTTAAAGCTCTTCATGTTCCACCCTGGTGCAATGGGCAGGGACACCTTCAGGACACCAACAGGTTCCTCCAAGCCCCATCCAACCTGGTGTTGAACACTTCCAGGGATGCGGCAGCCACAGCTTCTCTGGGCAACCTGTGCCAGGGCCTCACCACCCTCACAGAGAAGAATTTCTTTCCAATATCCAATCTAACCCTGTTCTTTGTCAGCGGGAAGACATCACCCTGTGTCCTATCATCCATCCATCTATCTATCTATCTATCTATCTATCTATCTATCTATCTATCTATCTATCTGTCAGTGATCTGCTAGAAGTATTTAAAAGTAAACAAGTTGTCACTGCTCATGAGTGACCAAGCCTGGGCACCAGCCCTTCCTCACCCACCATGTGCTCTTGTTAGTTAAGTAAAAGATAAGCACTTTTTCTTTAAGAAGACTTACAGAATCTCTAGGAGAGGTTAATTATAATTTGTTCATGGTTTTACTTGCCTATCCCTCTTCTTGACTTTATTCCCTTTAGGCATAAAAAAAGCATACTCTCCTGCCTGAATTTTTTCTTCCTTACATATGTATAGATGTGTATACATAAACATTTACATGTAGCCACAAGTTCTTCACAGAACCACAGAGAACCACAATCACTTCTCCACAACCCAGCTAAAGCCAGTGCTGACATAAGAAAACCATGAAGCGTTCATTTTTGTGAATTGCTACTGCTGCACAAGTGCAGTGGCCAGGGGTTTGGACAGGGGGGTCATTACCCCTCATGGTAAGAAATGAGCAATCTCTCCACTATCACCCGTGCCAATTTCACTCTCTCAGAATGCGTTGTGGCAGCCAATGACCAAGGGTCTGCTCTGCTACCACCACTGAGATGAACCAGGTACACACTACTGGAACCCCACACCTGGTATCATCACCCAGATGCCCACTTGCACTAGCTGAGCCCTTTAAGCACTGCCAACTCCTGTATGCCATTGAGCCCTGTGCCTGGGTCTTGGGAAAGCACCCTGTGCCTGGAGGCTGCCCACCAGCTCCAATGTCTCCCCATGTCACCAGAATGCAGGCACCAGTCATTACCATAACACACTCAATTGTTCTCAGCACTACTCCAGCAAATAAAGCCATTAATTACAGCCTTTCCCTCAGCCGCCGTTGGCTGGAGCAGCAATCAATGTGCAACCCCTCATTGCCTGCTCTCAGGGAGCAGAGACAGATGCCATAAAAATGATCCGCAGCCCACGCCGAGCCCTGCTGGCAGGCTGTGCCCAGGAACGGCCACCACGCTGCTTTGACACGCGATGCTGTATTTATTTGGCCTGCCACAGCCGTAGGGGAAGGCATCCCATTAGGCAATTATTTTTATCTTATAACGTCAATTTACTTATACTGATTGGCTTCCTGCCGCCAAATATCAATTAAATTGCAAATGCCTGCTGAAGCTTACTCTTTCTCTTTCCCCCATTTCCTTTCTTTTTTTGTCTCTCCCCTTCTTTTTCTTAGAGAGCAAGAGAGGACCCTATGTTCAGACATAATTTAGTTTATTTCCCTTTCCATATCTCAAAGGAAAATCTATATCTCCCTCTAGAAGGCCATTTGCCCTCTGTTATTGGGAGCTGAGGTATCACAGCAGTGGGCAATTTGTTTCAACCAGCTATCGGCAGCCTATCAGGACTCCTCAGGACGTCTGCCATCTCAGTGCAATTGTATCTGGTATTGCCATATATGATTTGTTTTTAACAGCTGTCAGTACCCACCAGCTGAACAGGTTTCAGATCTCACAGGATGTGCCCAACCCGTTCCCTCCTGCTGCAATCACCTCCTGTCCCACAATGCTTGTCATCTGCTGATGCAGATCTCTGCCTGTCCCACTGGCAGAGACTCTCATTATCTCAGGCTACTGCCCCCTGACAGTTGTGCGTTGGGAGGTGATGGGGTGGTCAGAGCTGCCAGAGATTGTAAGCTATTCCCATGACAAAAAACTGCACAAGTAGGCTTTGACACATGGTGTGCACAAGGAGCAGGAACCTGTCCAGCAGCTGCAGGTGAGCTCTCCTCACTTGTCACACGTGCACACCCACCACCCAAGCAGCACTCAGTCTCCTCTGACCTAGGGAAAAGTCTAACTAAGGCATAGCAGCTGCTGGCACCTACACCAAAGCAATGTGTAGGATTGCTTTAACGTTCAGAAACAGTGAAGACTGTTGGCACAAGACCCCAAAGCACCACAGCTCACAAGCAAACACACAACCCATCACAACACCCTAGTGCCTCCAGAGCACCTCTGCCCATGCCTGCATGGAAGGGGAGAGGGAATGGTACCACGTCACACTAATGGGCTAGAGGGTTTGAGGTGAGCATCAGTGATCAAACTGAACATCCCCAGCAGCCAGAGACCAATGGCAGCAGTGGGATCTGGGGGGAGGCCGGCAGGGTAAAGTGGAGCAGAAATGCAATCAGGATGAACAGGTGAATGCCAACCAGTGATGAAGAAGTAAAATCCCTCAAGTGCAGAGCACACACCTGACCCAGGGGCACAGCAGTGGATCAAACTCCTCCAGCCCTGCCCACACCACCTCTGACTTTCCGCAGAGCACGTGGGGTTACTAAAAGAAAAGCCAGACAGAGCACAAGCCCAAGGAAAATCAGTTACAATCTCTCTGGAGGCAGAGGAAGATCTTATGGCTGTATCTCCATCACTCCCCGGTGCTGCACTTACATGCTGGGCCCAAGAGTGTGTGCAGAGCATGGCACACAGGGGTGCAGCATGAGAGCAGACACACTGCCACATATGCACCTTCCTCCAGCTGACCTGCAGTGTAGCAAAGATCCCCTACCAGCCAAGTCTTGTGTGTTTCATACTATCTGAAATGCATCCAGAAATTCTTTGGCACCTTTGAAAAACACACGTGAGTTTATTCTGGGCTTGCCAGCTACCAGGGCAATTGTCATGGCATTGGTAATCATCCCCACAAGTTTGGCTAAGGCTGGTTTAAAAACCTGGGCACATGTCCGAAAGGAGGAGAACAAGCTACAAAGAACACACCAGTGTGCATATACACACCTATGACTGTCTCTTCACAAATATACACATATATACTATATGTATATACATGCATAGTAAACATCTATATTCCATCTGTCCATCTATATAACTATTACTTACATAGAGATGCTCATTAAAAAAAAAATCAGTGGTAATAGGGAAGACCTCTGCACTCTTTGCAATGGACATTGACTGGTTCATTCAATGCCTGATGGAGATAGCACGATTGTCTGGGATGTACCTTGCAGGTTTCTAAACAGAAGGCTCCAGAATCAATTTTGTGGTAACTGGTTAGATGTGACCGGCTTGCAAACTCAGCAGGGGTGTAAGGAAGCAAATTCAAGCAGCGCAATTACTTTTTTTAAATATCAGAGGTGAGGAAAGCCTCCCAGCTAGGCGAGCCACAAGACAGAGCAGATATTAACGATTTTAGTTTGTTTTCATCTCTAAGGAGACAAACAGGTGCACAGCAGGCATCACGCCATGTCTGGTAGCACAAGAAGATGCTGAAGCTCACAGCCTACACAAGAAGATTTGCCTCTCCTGAAGTGAGGACAGTGCCAACAGCTTCCACTGAGTGGGATTGGCTTGGCTGGAGATCACCACTTCCTCTGTTGTCTGAGGGGTTCACTCTGCATGGTGACTATATGGGAAGGCAGCCCCCAACCCATGCCCAGGTCCCGTTGACCACCACTGCCACCACACCAGCTCCTCTCACAGCCTCCACTGTAAGTGGTGGTCTTCAAGAGAGGGGGAAGACAGAAGACTTGAGCATCTCAGGAAGCTTGTTGAGAACTCATCTTTGGTGGCCATCATGAGCTGTAGGCTCTGTCCCCAGTGATAGCAAGGGGAATCACCCATGGATACCTCACTGCCAAATTTTCCACTTCACAGAGTGGTGGAGTGACACCAGTTTCACATTCTGGAGCCAAATCAGTGATGCAACAGGTCCATTTTAATCCATGACATTCTAGGAGAAAGTATTCTCAGGAATAGTGTTTTCAGCCTCAGCTGTGACAAGGAAGTGTGATCCAGTGTGCAGGAGCAAGACCAAGATGTTCCAGAGGTTTACACTGATTTGACACACTTAACTTCACAAAGAACCATGGACAGATTTCAGCATCCCCACATTCTGATGTTCCTCTTTGAAGTAAATTGATCCTGTACGGTGCTGTGGTGGTCAAACCATCAGGCACCAAATGACTCTGCAACAAGGACCACTTTTGTGTACGAGAGGGAGAACAGGTAAACTAAACAGCTCCAAAAATCCAAAACTCAAAGGCAGACACCTAAACAGTTACAAACCTTCCCTGGATTCAAACATGCCTATAGTTATGTTCTGCCCATCTCTGAGCAGCCGCAACAGTCCTGGACCTCTCCCCATTACCATCCAAGACCATGATGAATGGGGACTGTTCTTTGTCCCCCGACGAGGGCTAGGCAGGAAAAGACAGGCTCTGCTGTGCCATATAACCTCACTATTCCAGGAATACCACCTCCCATTCTTCTGCCTGGGAGGAAACTCGGGCAAGAATGGGGAGAGAACAGCTAGGTGCCCATTCTCAGGGAAGCAACTGGAAACCCAAAGAGTCAGAGAAGGATAAACCTCCTACGTGACTATTTCTTATTAGTCAACTTACAGACAAAAAAGTCAGGCACTGTCAAGCATGAAATCTTGTTGGGACAATAGAGATGGAATTGCCACTGCTGACAGCAATGTTTACAAGGGCATCATGTGTCGATGCTGCACAGCATGAAACCAGCATCCACGTCTAGCTCTGTGAATTGTAACAAGAGACAAAATGTCCCATTTGGGACAGGTAGGAATTGTACCACCAAAAATAACCACTCAGGTGTAAAATCCATTACAGGCGGATGGAAGAAAATGCAGAGGAGCCTGGTTGACACAGCAGGAGGCTCCTGAGCTCTCTCCAGCCATGGGAGATAGCAAACATGATCTCTGAGCCAGAGAGATGACTTGCCAGTGGGTTTGGGGTGTTCCCTTCACCTCCAGCCCCAGAGAGGCTGAGTAAAGGGAGCAGGAATGTGCTCATCCCCCCAGTGTAGATTCTGACCCCAAACCAGCAGGTAATGCTGAAGGGTTTCCAGTCAACATGCGAGATATCAGACCATCTGCCTGCTGTCAGGCACTCTGAGCCCTGATATCAGACCGCTGAGAAACCAGTACCCCAATGGATCTATTCTGCAAATACCAAGGCAGGCCAAAATGGGCAGGATTCAGTGAATATTGCACAACCATCTCTAGCAATGAACAACCCTTGATGCAAAGAGTACACACAAAGATGATAGCAGACAAAAACTGAACTGAAGAAAGCCTCCAGTCTCAAGACACCTCCATTTTCTGTGTTTCACTGGTTTTGCACTGTCTGCTCATGAGGAACTTCCCAATTGGCAACAACAGCAATTACAGCTTAAAATATTAACTCCAGGGCTTCCCAAAGCACCAACTGAAAAAAAAGTGGTTTTCCACTATCATTCGGGATTTCAGGAGGCTGTCATTTCAGCCAAGAAAATAATTCTGACTTTAAAATCCCTGTAAGCTTGAATCAAATCTTGCACCAACTGCGACAGCAGCAGATTTCAGTTCCTACATTATAATCCTGGTAGTAGGGCTGCAATTTGTGCAGCCATGGAGAAGGCAGATGACCTGCCGTTACCTGTAGAACTGTTTACTGCTCCGGGCATGACCAGACTTGGGAGGAGGAGGAGGGAGACCCTGGCTGACTCAAACGCTCGCCCTTGTGGTCATCCCAGCATGCAGAGTGAGCATGGGACAAGGTGATGGAAAAGCCATTACCACTTCTGGGGGCACAGAGAAAACCTGACACAGAAATACAAAATACTTGTAGAACTCTTGATACCACAATGGTGCCAAATCATTTACTTAATGCCTTGGCATTGGGTATTTCATGTGGGAATAGCCCCTGTGTCTTCCCAAGCACCACCTGCAACTGGCCAAATCTCTCTCTTCCAGGGTATACGAGGCTGATACACTGCAGCTCCTCTAAGCTCCCCAAACAAGTTTGAAATTCAAGCATTTGTTGTATGCTGATAGACTGAAGCAACACTGATGTACCAACATCAGTGGTACAAATGGAAAAACGGCAAAATATAGCATCACACATCATGACATGGAACTTGTGACCCTCCTCTCACAGAAACACCTCGCTCAAGAGAGTTTTGTGAAAAGGAAGGTCACAAAATTAACCAGGTAGACTACAAAAAAACCCCAATATTTTCTTTGTTCTTCAGTCATCTCAAAGACCACTATCATCATTTCAGTGGTGGAAAACAAATTGTGAAAGTCTGTAACATAATTTATCCATCCTAATTAAAAACAAAATTGTCACCTCTCTGTATATACACATAGGTGATAGATGCATTAAAGGCACATACATCCATGCTCTGTGCAGGCACATAGGTATATACATGGGCTGTGACTGCATCTCAGTATTTCTTCCTCCATGGACTCTACCAATTTCTCGATGATCAGAATGATCTTGCTCATGATTATTCTACTTTATTTTATATTACCATTTATAGCAAATATCCATCAAAACTGACAAGTTCTGCTTTTCCACAAAACTGTTTTTTCTTTGGAAAATGCATTCTCACAGAAGAATCCTGGCTAGCCCTGGTACTGGCACTGCCAGGATGGTCTGTCAAGTCACCTACCCCTAAACTGAATTTTAGCTAAACCTATATGAAGAGGTTGTTCCTTGAAAAGCATCTAGCACTCGACAGCTCCTGATGAGAACAGCTGGAGATACAGCAGGGCTCTAAGGAGTGGTGGAAGTCCAGGCTTTTCATTAACATAGCTCCAGGAAAATCCCTGCTCTGATGAAGTCAGTAGCAAACCAGCAGGGTTTCAACCTGAAGCCAGAGGAGAGCTCTCTAGAAAATAGGAGCTCCAGGGATTGCATTAGTAGAAATGTGACAAACATGCTTGACATGCACACAATACAGCTGGTAACCTGCTTGCAACTCTGGCAGTTGCACTAGCAGGGGAGTTTTCCTGCACTGAGCTGTGAGTGGGCAAGTATCGCCGATGGCCAGGGCAAAACCAACACATCCCTCCAAACCCCTTGGACACAAGGGCATAGGGACATCCTCCTCTGGGAACAGCTGCCTGCCAGGCACTGCCATGCACCCAGCCATGCCCATGTACACAGAGACCTCACAAAGGTCATCAGCTAGCAGCAGTACCCCAGAGTCAGGGATGCAGGCAGTCCCAGGCGTCCAGTATGCTTGCATCTCAGGGCATCACAGGGAAACTGAGAAGCACACTGACAGCTAAGATTGTGGAATGCTTCAGTGTCCAACATAACTGAAGGAGGACCTCAGCCCACAGGGTTGTTCATGACCTGGCCAAGCAGAACCTGGTCCTTCCCTTCCCAGAACACTGTCCTGTCTGAGCAGCACTGAAACATCAGAACAGCTCAGTTTGGATGCTTCGCTGTAATAAATTTAGACATGAAGAACTTTCTCAGAAGCTGAGACTCCATCATTTTAATGGTGCTGTAGCAGAGATTTTTCCCTAGAATTTCGTGGGGAATGTCAAAATATTCTTTTTTTCTCTCAAAGAGAAGTCCTGTGCCTGCTGAGCTCCCCTTTTCTGGGATGGCTGGATCAACACCAATAAGCCCACAGATGGAGGATGGTTCTTGGAACAATGAAGAAATTTATTTTTATGCCTTGGGGCAGTCGAACTTCACCTCCAGACGTCCACCACCATCCATAATACATCATCCATGGGTGATGTCATCATGGCTTGTGTCACACCGCCAGCATGGCCAGAGCCTGCTGCCACTTCAGCATGTTCAGAATGGACTTGTGTAAGGTACACAAAAGGTAAATGTAAAGAGTAAAACAAAAGGAAACTCCAATGTACTGGGAAATTATACCCAAGGACTAAAATAAGAGCTTGTAAAAGGAAAATAAAAGCCTCTACGAGGCCATGGATGTCATTGGATGTAACACAGATGAAGACATCACTGCAATGAAAGACCAAAGTCCACATCAAACTCTTTTTTAAAAAGATAATATCAGTGCCCATGTGGTGAGAGAAAACTATCACTTTTGAGGAGCTAAAGAACTGATGGGACAAACAGCCTACACTGCACTGCAACCCCTGGAACAGAACCCTTATCACAACAGACAGTTTGCATCAGCAGGAGAAATTCAGATCAGTACTTGCTGACCCCGCAAAACCTCATTCTCTTCAAAAGCCTCATCTCATTATAGTCACTGGATTTATCCCCTGGGGTAAAACCAACTCCAGTGAGTAAGCACAGCTGAAGTGGGGCTAGAAATCATTAAAGTAAACTCCAGCACTTCCCTGGGACTCTAGAGGGAGTTTCTTTCTCTTTCGCATCTATGTGGACTTGCCCATCTCCACCTGTTTCACCTAATCACCTGCATTACAGAGTGTGTTTTCTGATTTTTATGCATTTTCTCACTGCCCCTTTCCAGCCACTGCTGACTTGGCAGGTGGGATCTTTGTCCGCATCCCAGGTGCTCCAGGTAGGCATCTCTCCAGCAGTGCAGTACAGCCAGGAAGTACAGTAAGTCACCTCCCTACTCACTTGGCAGTCTCTCTGTGTGCCCCTTCCCACTCACCACTGCCCAGGCAGACACTTAAGCCCTTTGACATCATAAATTTGAAGTTTCTATTTCAGGTGATTTTTTTTCTTTTCATAACCTCCTTCTTTTTTTCCCTCTCATGCGTTCTGCTTTTGACTTATTTCCCTTGCAGTTCAGATCCAAAGACATTGATCCTTTGCACACCATTTGCACAGTGCAGAAGACCCCAAGGAAGAGCTGGAGTGGACAATATCAATCCTCAACACATATCATCAGACTTGGTTGCCTATGTGGGGTGAGTCAAGATACGGGGACTTGTGTCAAGGCAGACCTCACCAATGGTTAATTTCTGCACTGAAATCCATCATCTGCTGGCTGCAACATCTGTTTTCCTCCTGCTGATGCACAGAGTGTGGGCAGGCAATACAAATACCTTTGTGGGCTCCTTCACCTCCCACACTTCCATGGCAGTGCTGTGACCCCTCATTCAGCAAGTCCTTCTTGCTGAGGATGCTCAAACTTTTTATGTCAAAAGTGCCTACACCTATTCAGGAAACCACAAGGAGTAACTCTGGAGTGGGAGGAGATCCCATACCTCCTCAGGAGGGGAGAGGGCTCTTATACCAGAGCAGAGACTCACTAGAGGTGTCCTGGGATGATCAGTACCCTGAAAGCACATGCAGAGCAAGGACCCAGGTCTGCCAGTGCTGGCTGCCAGGAAGAGGGGTGTACATGTGGCAGAGAAGTCCAACATTCCAGGCCTCAGAGATCAAAGATTCTGGTATTAGATCAAGTAATATCTCCATTAACAGGGTACCTACAATGAGATCTACTTTGCATTTATGACAATTTGGAAAGTGATGGCTGGAAAGTGGGGTCTACACACTCACAACTAATCTCATGGCTTGCAAGGATCTCCTTATAGCCCCAGCCCCTCTGGTGAGACACAGGCTCACCACACAGGGCTTTCCTGTGGCATAGAGTTCAGTGAGGTGGGGGTGAGAGCTCTCAGCTATCACAGGCAGGGCACTGAGACCCAGAAGGCAGAAAAGGCAGATGTTTGTCTCCACCATAAAGAGATGGAGCAGAAAGATACCCCTGGACACAATCCATCTGCTGCATGAACACACTGCAGATCACGGTGCAGACCTCAGATAGGCACAGAGCTGTGAACATCACAACTGACCACTCTCAGCAGAGCTGAGCAACAGCTCTGATTCTGACGTTCAACTTTTAAAGAAATTAAGCTAAAACAAAGGGGAAAAATACACTTTACAAGCCTGCCCAACAGCCTCCTAGAGTTGATGCCCTGGAAGACACATTGTCCCTTGAATACAAGAGATGACAAAAAATGCTGGCAGCACCTACTCCACATTGTGCTCCCTTTAGAGGCCACTGACCCTCTGTCACACAGCCTCCAAGACATTTGTACCCACAGCCCTGCAAACCTCTAACTGTAAGTGTAGCTTCTTGTTTCTGTCCCTCTGGGAAAACATAGTTCATGGGCCTGCTATGGAGGAAAGTCACAAAATGCAGAAACACTCTACATTATCTGTTCTCATTCATTTCTAGTTGTGTTTCCTTTTCTTTCTCCTGTCTCTCTGTCCCCAGACATGTCACTGACTCAGTGAGATCTTGTCTGCCTTCATGACTGCTGAGCACTTCAGCAGCTGATCTCAACAGTGGCCGCAACACTAGTGCAGTTGGAAATGTCCCCAGCAACTTCAGCTGCTGTGCAGGTCAGCACTGCTTGGATACCCAGACGTGCCTAACCCGGGCCATCACTTCATGAAAATGTGGTGATTTTAAGATGTAATGATTCTATAAGACATGGGATTGCACCCACCCCCAGTTCCTTCTCATTTCCATTTTGGTCCTGGCCCATCTTTGAGGCTTATCCTCTCAGACAGATTCCTCACAGGCTATGACCCAAACACCTAGAAATATACCATATCTGTGATTAAAGGCAAGGCATTCCTCAAAGAGTTCAGCTGAGGAAACGAAGCACCAGCACTTATATTGTCACAGACAATGCTGACAGCAACATCATGTTATGGTTGGTGAGAATGGAAACAAAACAACTAATACAAGTGGAGGTCTCCTGTCACACTGGTTTCAATTACCCAAACTCCTCCACTGCTGAGAAGACTCCATGACAGTGAATTTGAAATATAGTATGTGCAGCTCTTTGGTGCAGGTGTTTAAATCTGACAAACTTCTCCCGCAGCAAGGAAGCAAGGGCAGGGAAGTGTGTTGTTTGTTAAGTGTGTCCTGCTCAAGTTGGGCAGACAGGGCCATAGTTTGCTGTCAGGCACTCATGGCTGCATGTAGTCTTTTGCTCTAACCAGCTGCATCTACACAGGTGAAGCACACAGGCCAACTGGTTTAGCACAGTCCAACTGGTAAACCAACTGGTTTACTCAATCTCTGCAAGCAGACGTATTATCCTCTGTGCCAGCATAGCAACACCTGAGCTGAGCAGTGGTGTGGTGCCCCTCCATGCCTTTAGCAGACAACCCATGCATTAGCAGACATTGGCTGAGAAGACGCCAGCTTGCATACTCTAAAATTGGAGCAGGGCAATGACAACCATATAGTGGATTTGGGGGCTTTTTTTACAGGAGTTGGACTTTGATGATCCTTGTGAGTCCCTTCCAACTAAGGATATGCTATGATTATATGACTCTAACCACAGCAGGATGGGCCAGATGACATTTGTGCCTACATATCAACAGTCTCTATTTTAGTAGCATAGAAGTAGTATTAGTGACACAACAAGCATCCTGGACTTATAAAGCAACTATAGCCTGCAAATCTGTATGAAAACAGATCTCAGGCTGCCTTGGCTGCTGCTCGTGTTCACCCACTGGCCATACTGCCTGCCAGTATCAGAGACTTCAGCATGTTTCTGTGTCAGAAGTGAGGGCACAAGCATAGTTCTGTGTTCTAGGACTGAGCTAAGCTGCTAAAGCATGTAAGGGTCCAGGAGTGCAGAATCACTGTCAGACATGCACACCCCAACATAACATGCAGCATTTTTTTCAAGAGACATCATTTTTGTGTAGGGGAATGGTTTGCATTTGCACAAAACAAGGAGGAGCAAGGAGAATGAGGATTCCTGTGTTCTTCCAACCCCTGTTCATAAACCCGCTGGCAGCCAGTCTCATCTCTCTGCAAGGGTACAGGAATGAGCCTCTTTCCCTAGCCCCAGGCCAGCCCTGACAGTGACCACAGATAGAGCACAGCACAAACTATGTCTGCGTGCACCAAAAGTAGGATTCATGCACAGAGACAGCCCCAGCTCTCTGGAGATTCCAGGTTAAAGGCATATCCCATGCCTCAGGCACACATGCTTGCTCCAGGGTCCCTCCCACCTGGAGTGACATGAACACAGCAGACCCATCGTGCTTGGGCTTAAGCCCTTCTGACATCTCACTCACACCTGCACAGCTCTGCAGGATGGAAACCAGGGCTAGCAAAGAGAGGAGTGAAGGGAAAAGGAGAGATGTGCACTGGCCCTTCTTTCCCCATCATCCTCAGAGCATACTCACAGTCCAGAAACCTCCTTCATCCCCAAAACATGCCCAGCACATCATCTCCAGCCCTAGTGTCCTATGCACTCCCTTTTGCCCTCTTCTCAGTGATTGACAAGGATTATTTGGCCCCACTTCACAAAGCTTTGACTTCCAGACAGAGGATGCTCAACACTTCCCAAAATATGTACCGTGTCAGGAGTCCATTATGAGACCACCACTGCCTACCTGACCAGCTGTGGGAAGTGCAATGTAGCCAGTCCTTGCAGGTCTGCTGGCTGTGGCCACTAGACAGAGCATTCAGCCTGCTCTGACTCAAGGTCTTGCTGCCCTAAAATAGACCCTGTTCAAGGCAGGCACAATCACTCTGCGCATGCCTGTCACTCATCTGCACTTCTACAGCCCTTCTCTGTGCCATGGGGCCAGGCAAATATGCAGCCACAGAACACAAGGAGCCAACCTGCCGGCAGAACAGTGAGGTTTCTGCCCAGCATCCTCTGCCACTGGAGTCTGCAGCAGCTGCCTATATCTCTTTGTCTCGTTACAGAACAGCCTGTTCTTCATGTCAACCCTCAGTAGCATGTCCTTAGCCACAAGTGAAACAAAGTGATCCCCCATGAAGACACATCTGCTCCAAGACCATATTACAACAGGGAAAAAAATGACACCTTCAGTTATATAAACCAATAAATACTTTCTGATTTGGTTTGCCCCTGTTGCTACCCAGCAAGCTTCCCACTGGGTTAAAGACTGGTCACATCTGCTAAAAAAATGTCAAGAGTGAGGAGAACAAAACTGGGTAATGAATCACACCAAGTGCTCAATGCAGCTGGAAGCTGGAGGGGCAAGTCCGCTCCACATCACCCCCAGGCCAAGGGCAGTCAGGACAGCCAGACAAGTGCTGCATAGACAGTGGGTCCAGGAGACATGCACAAGGAGGCAGAGCAGCAGGCATGAGCCTTCCAACAGCTACCAAGAAATGGCACGTCACAGCAAAGGATGTGAGTGAGGGGCTCGCTGTGGAGGGAGCTCTCCGAAGTCAGGAAATGGTAAAGTTAACTCTGCCCCCTTGTGCATCTACATCATGATACATGCCATAATTAGGTGAAATGCTTCTCTTCACATCAGAGACACTTATAGCACTTATGACCCAGCTACCCATCACCTGCAGCATGGAGCCTTGGGACACCTCTATGGGCACTTCATGCCCACCAATGGCCATCCAGAGGGACCTTGTGCTGAGCAGGATAGTGAGAGGTTATGGGTGCTGCTGGGGATCCCCCCAACAGACAAAGATGTTGTAGTACCTGACAATGCCTCTTCAAACCTGCATCCCTGAGCCTATTATAAAAGCATTTTAAATAACCTGCTGAGGACAGCATTACTGTCCGGCTTAGGAGCTTGAAAACCATGACTCATCCTGCCAAACTGATAGGAGTTGCTTAGAAATCACATGCCCACTTATAAATGTGAACTGGCATAAGCCGGGTTCTCAGCCCTACTTCTGGGAACTGCTTTTGCTTTTCAAGGAAGCACTTGATTGTTTTCTCTGCTGTTAAACCAGAGTTTTCTCACAGGCACCCAAAAACATCAGGAGAGTGCTGTAACACAGGAGCCATGCGGTCTCAACACAGACAGCCTCTCTTCTGACCTGGCTGATAAAATACAAAACTTCCACTGTACCCACTTTAAGGCATATGTTTAACCTTGCACTTTTGGCCTGGCTTTGGAAAAAAAAATCAGATGTACAATCACACAGTTAAGTCACAACAACATATTCAGCAAGCACCTGAACACAGGGAGTTTTGTACTCCCACCATCAGACCAGTTGTTGTGTGGCTAAAATTGGCCCCATCGACCTCTTGCAGTTTTTCCCCCCATTTTATTGAATCTGGCTGTACTCTGATCATGTGCTTCCACTAAAGCATCTGAAGGCACATGGCATGATTTTAGCTGAGTTTCCCCCAGGGTGGAGAAGGGTTAACACCACTACAGCTTCAGCACACCTGCCCACCACCCCCTCCATCCCAGAGGGGTTTGGCAGTGGGGAACAGTGGAGGCAGCACAGGGATGCAGATCCACACTGGCTGCAGGGCAGTGCTGGACCTACACCAGCAACAGGAGCTGAGAAACGACAGTGCTCCCCAGCAAGAGGCAGAAATCTGACCCAGTAGGAAAGGCAGACACCCCTCCTCCGTGTGCTCTTTGCATCCTCAGCTGCAGCATGACTGCTATGGCTCTGGTGTCACCTCTGCTACACAAATGTATCTGCAGCCATGGCCTTGGTTCTTCTTTGTAAGCTCTTACAAAAGATCTCTGGTACCCTTTTCTCCAGAGCATTATTTTCAGTAGGATGCAGAACAAAACAGGATCATAAACGTTGTAGTTGATCCGAGGAGTACCAGCAGTATCCAATCCCAACCAGACTGTGCTCACTTCCACCCTGCAAGACTGACAAAAGTCCCTGGTGCAGAAGGACCTGAGAGAAGCAGCAGGGCAGATGGCTCTGCAGTTAATTTTCTGCCTCTTTGTGGGTATTTCCTATTTCAGATGGCCATAGAGTCAACACAATGTCAGGGAGGAGGCAGGAGGGAAATGTTCCACAGTTGGGACCAGGGTCTGGTTCATGACACACTGCCAAAACTTTCCAAAACACCCAGACAAGCCCCTGCTCCTCCAAGTGGTCTTGCTTCTGACCACTGAGTCATTCCAAAGATCCCTGACTTGGCAGTGACCTTGGCAAAGTCCTGCTGAAACAAGACCAAACCTCACTGCAGCCAATGGCAACAGGGGATCAGTTCCACCACATCACAAACACAGAGCCACAGAGCCAGCCCCAGCCCATGCCTTTGGCCATGCATCAGTGCACACCCCCCAGAAAACAGTTCCTGCTACCTTCATCTCGCTTGCGCTTGTTGCTTTCAGTGCCAGGGGTAGCAATTCCCAGGATCCCACTGATGGAGTAGGATGAGCCGGCAGAGTCAGTGGTGACAGAGGACACCTGGGTGACAGATCCTGTGGAGGCTGCAAGGCAAGAACAGGCAGTCAGTTATAGGACAACATGGACATCGGCCTACTCAAAAGCTACTGGCCCTTATGGCATGATGGGAGTGGGCTGGGGCTCTGCCAGCCACTGTGGCCACTCCAACTCAGGAAGGACCCTCACTGAGCCCTGCCATGCCAGTCCAACCCAACAGCATGCCACAGCAACCCAGTGCCATGGTGGGAGTAGGGGCATGGTCAGCCTATCACACGTCCCTATCACAAGGGGCTGGGTCCATGCAGTGCAGGATGGGAGATGCTTTTCCTTTAGCAGTGAGACATCCTGTCTCTTTCGAGGCTTGGTGGGAAGGCTCATTCCTTGGGGTAGCAGAGGCCACCCAGTGACAAAGCAGCCCACGTCACTAGAAAGGTGGACAGAGCTTTCTGGGAACATAGCCATGCAGAGAGAAGAGCTGCTACAAAAAGGGTCCAGGGGAGGAACCTCCTGGGAGCGGAGAAGCCTGCACTTGCTGTGTTACATGTGCTGCCTGCATCCTGCTGGACCATGCCACCAGCTTCTGGCCATTGGAGACCGTGCACAGATGGGGTTGTCCAGGGATGGACAATTGAAAGGCCCCGAGGTTCCTCAAAATATGAACTAAATCCACTTTGCTTTGGTAGAGCCCAGGAAAGGGTACTGCTTGTGTCCAGTGAGAGGGGTCACTGATCACAACCAACATCAGTCGGGAGGTGTCAGACCACACGGCAAACACTGTGCACATGATACTGTGAGAGTCCAAGGTTGCACAGAAGCGGGCAGAGGAGGGAGAACCACCACCACTTCAATCAGATCACAGGCTGAACCTGCCCCGTCACATCCCTACATCCTAGAAATCACCATGCAGACCACAAGGACATGGTGGAAGGGTACACTGCAGGACCATACCAAAGACCCCCAGCCACAACTTGTACAGAGCAAACTGGTGCTGCCTCTATCAGCTTCAAACCCTTACAACAAAGGTTTTTCTTCTCTTCTCTGTTCTTGTTTTTCTCAAGGAGACATGGCCCTTAAGCCACCACAGTGAGATAAGGGATGCTTTTCCTCCCCTGAGATTGCTTTGGCATTTCCTGGAGAAAAAAGTCGTAGGACATGGGATCTGCAGTGTGACTCCTCTGACAAGCCAGAAGAGTGCAGTCAGCTCTGCACCTTCACTCCCTGTCTCAGAGTGCCAGCACACCCTTGCCAAGCTTGGGACACTACATGTTTCACCATATCACAGGTGACAGCATAAAGGCAGAGGGGAACCCCATCTCTTGCAGAGCAAGGACTTGTGCCCCAGTGGGTTTCATGGACCAAGGACAAAAAGAGAGTAGCTCTGAGTCCCAGCTGAGCCCCTCCATCCCTGCTGCATTGCAGCACAGCAGCACCCACCCCCCTCAGAAAGATACCATCAGCCAGGTGAAGGGCTGAGGGTGCCTCACCAGCCTGGGAGTCTCCCTCTGCCAGCATCACCTGCCTCAAGGCACAGCATTACTGCTCCACAGCTGAATTAAAAGTTTCAGAAAGTTTTGCTACCTCTTCACTCAAGACTGCAAGTGCACAAAGAATTATGGAAGGGATGGTTGATAGATGAAAAAAAACCACATTCAAAACTACTTACTGACTAATGATGCAGAAAATGTTATGAATAAGTATCCCTTTCTTGATTTATTACTTTAATTATCTGACATTCTATAGACCCCCATTAGTGGGGGTTTTTTGGTTTAGATTTCAATTTTCTGTCTCATGGTGAAAGCTATTTATCATAATAATCAGTAAAATTCAAAACCTTTTAGCAGTATTTATAAAATTCATTTACTATGTTCAGCCCTTGGAGAATGACAAAGAAGGCGCATTAGCACGTGTGCTGAAGTGTTTTATGCAGAATTATCTGTCCATAAGAATGATTAAAAGTTCTTTAGAATATTTGTAATCTATTATGCTTTTTTAAATTTTTAATATATTTTTTTAAAAGTTTTCCTTACCTATGCTGTGACTGGAGGCTGGGACCTGCTGATTGGGTGGCTGCTGCACCTTCGTCCGTATAATTCTGTGAGTAGTGGAAAAGAAACAACCACTTAGCATTAAGCATGTAGTTGCAGGGGTCATTAGACACTATTTTTTCAGTGCAGAACCCCTACATCAATACAAAAATCCCTTTGTGTGTATGTTCCCCTCATCATCCACCAAAAGATCAAAGTTTGGCAGGTGGACCCAGGATCACGTTTGTGCCCCCAGCCCTTGCCATTAGGGACATTGGGGTGACATTTCACAGAGAACAGAATGGTTCATCGTAGAAGGTACTTGAGGTTGGAAGGGACATCTGGTGGGTCATCTGGTCTAGCTCCCCCACTCTGGTGGGTCATCTGGTCCAGCTCCCCCACTCAGGCAGGGTAATGCCAGAACACATTGCACAGGATTGCATCCAGACAGTTCTCAGAATGCCTCAGAGTTTGGTACTCTGGTGTCTTTGAGGACCCAGTCCTCACCACCCAGGAAAGAGACATCCATTGCTATCTGGGCAACCATCAGACCAGCACTCCTCCCCAGAGAGCTTGACCCTTCTGAATCCAGAGGTCCCAGCAGGCTGTGATATGCACTCTTGGGTGCTGAGACACTTTTGCAAGGCTGTCCCTAGGCAGCCCCACATATGGCACTCCTATAGCTAGAGACATTTGACATCTTGGAAAAGGACGTGCTTAACCAAATTATTATGTAGAAAAAAATGTTGGAATAAATGTCAGTCTGAATGACCACATCATCATTGCTGGGGACATTAAATCTCTGCTCTGATTTTTAATGATGCAATCATGAAAAAATCAAGGATACAGAAAAAGCAGAAGGCATGTGTGGTGGTGCAGGACAAAGGGCACCTGCTACAAAGGGAGATGCTGGGGAGATGCTACACACAGTGCTTACCTGCCCATGTGCTATGAAAAAAAGAAAAGATATGGTCAGAAACACCTTTGGAGATCACACAGCTCTGCCTTCGACTGCATCAGAATTGGAAGAGGCTGGAAGGAGGCACACTATTGGCTCACCACACATCTCCCAGCTCCAGGTGCCATTGGTACAGCAGCAATGACACAATGAGCATTTCTTCTCTCTGTGGCTGACAAACTCTTCCCCTCATCCTGCCTGCCATGAATTTGGAAGAGGGGAGAGGAGGGAAGCTGTCAGGTGGAATGTGCATTGGGGTGCACTCACAGAAATACATAGCAGTTCCTTGCTGCAAAGCCACCTTATGAGCTGGCACAGGGACCACCACTTATGATGACACTCAACACCATCCCAGAAAGTTGTGCTACCATCCCCATTTCCTCCCGACCCTCAGAGGAGTCTGATGGAGACTGGCAGGGGTTTGGTCTGTCCAAAAGCCATCTTTTGGCTGCCAGCCCCTGGGTGTCAGGCGCAGTCAGTATATGGGTTCCAGCAGCTCAGTCCCAGCCTAGCCCAGCCCAGCAGGATGGTCAGGAACAGCTGTGGCAGCAGTTTCAGTGGGGAAGCATGGCCAAAGCAATGGGACCCTGCATAAGTCAGTGGAAAACAGCACTCTGTAAAAGGCTGTTGTGGTGAGGAAGGGGTTTCCAGGGCCTTCTGACACAATAAACATCTTCATCTCCAGAGGGACAGAGAGCTGGAGCAGTTTGAAGCAGCTGGACAGCTCTCTGCTTATTTGAGCAAAACTAATCACAACGATTAATTAAGTCTTAATCCCACAGACTTGCTCCTGTTATGGAAGAGTGGCCTATTATTAATATTAATGCTATTAATTAATAATAACAATTACTTTTCCCTCTTATATGGGGTCAGCAGCTCAAATTCATCTGCTAAAAGGCCCCCTCGGCAGTGAGGATGTGCTGGGCAAAGCCCGTCCCCGTAGCCCCAACATTCCACAGGAGCGCAGCCACAGGGAACCACCCTGCACCATGGAGACAGGGACAGGGGACCAGGGCAGCAGCCCTGTCCTGCCCTGTACAGAAGTGCCATCTGCAGCAGGACAGGAGCCACACTCCAAGATCTGGGTGGGCTCAAATGTGCCATGACCAGGCAGCCCCTGATTTGCATCTCAGTGGTGAACAAGAGCATTATGGGCAAGGGGCTGCCCCCTTCCCCACCAGCAGAGCTTCAAAATATTTAAGCTCAGTCTTAAATATGAGGATAAAGCCCACCAACTACTGGAACTGGGAGGATTTAACATTTAAGTCAAGTGTTTGGATGTAAATTCCAGGTTCTCTGTCACATGGCTATTCAGACTGGGTTTTCAGGTTATGGTCCTAGGCTGGCCAAAACAATCCTTTGGGTAAACAAACTCATTAAAACAGATTGCATGCATTTCTTAAAAAGAATTTCAAACCTTTAAGAAAAGGAAAAGATCTTAGCCACAGTCACAAGCAGATGAGAAAGAATTAGATTTTCAGCCAAATAACTTGGTGGGGCAGGGAGCATGTGGGCACTATAAGTGTGGAAACACACAAGGACATAGTAAGAGAAACACAGAAACTGGCTCAAAACATGACTGGCAGCTACTTAAATCTCCCTTTTTCCTAGACCTGTGGCTGCCTTTTGGGTAGTTTTTCTGAGGACATTTGAAGTTCTTCTACACAAACACAGGACCGCTCATGGCAGCCATGCTTCTCACATGGCTCCAGCTGACATTAATGGAAGCAGAGCTTTCCTCTAATTATTTGATATTTTCCTTTGGTTTTCTTGGTGTCTGTATTGTTTCCCAAACCTTTTTCAAGCTGAAGACACTGTGTCCACAGAGCTACTGCATGCTGCTCTGGAGCCTCGGCAAGTCAGAGGTTCCCAGGCAGCAGCAAAGGCTATGTGTGAACTGACCCATTTCTTCTCTTAAATACACCGATGTATAACTCAACATTCAGTCCATCAAGGAAAAGACTGCACTCTCTGCTAACTCAGGGGAAGCCACTCTGGCTACTCAAGCGGCAACTCCATGAATGCAAATCAGGTTGGGATAGCCAATAAAAGAATATTGCATCAATTTATTTCACATCCATGGACACAAATGAGACACTTTATAGTGAGCTACATTCGAAGAATTTGAATGTAGTCGTACAAGTGAAAATCATCTCACCAGCATGGTGAGGTGGGAGCACAGCATAGAGTGAAAATGAAAGAACACTGCTTGCCAGGGCTGTTGGTGTGCTTGAGGGTGCACAAGCACTCACCATCCAAGTATTCATCTTTTACTCTTGTGCTGGCAGGGCTGGAGATGTCACAAAGTATTTCACTGGGTTTTTCCAACACCAGCCTTATACGTCACTCAACTTGGGAGGAAATGGCAAATGCAGAAGGTAGTAGAAGGCAGTAGGCTGGAGCCCCTCCTGACCCCTCTGTGAGCCCGGCCCTGACTGGTGAGGTCATAACAAAACCCTCAAATGTTCGACTGAGGCTTCAAATGAGATTCCCCTGCATTTTTACAAAAGCAGTTCAAGGCCATTTAAGTGCATCCATGTAACTAGAAGACAGCTGAAGCCCTCAGACACTACCAACCAGCCTGGGCCAACATCAGCAACACCAAGCAGGTGTCAGGGAACAGAATGATGCTTCAGACCCATGCCTTGGGTCCTCCTCTTTCCCAGATGACTGCAATCCTACTCAATGGCCATCTGAGCTTCCCCCTGGGAAAAGCATGTCTCACTGAACCCCCACTCACTGAGCAGAACTTGGGCTTCATTTGAAGGAAACACACAGGATCATTCCCAGCAAGGTTGTCCCACTCACAGACTGGGGAAAGGAGGTAAAAGAAACAAAGGCTGGCAGCAGAACCTGCCCATTCCTAGAAAAACCTCATCTGTGATGCTTTGGCCACTGAGGTGAGCCCACAGCTGCTCCCCAGCCCCAAGCGCCTTAGGGAAACATGTGAAGATGCTTTTCTTCCCAACAGCCCCAAATACCCAGTCCTACTAAAAGATAAGGACACAGTGACAGTGCTTCCGTGGAGCATCTGACTCCAGGACCAGAACAAGCTTTACCTGTTAATGGAACTGACGCTGGGCACGGTGTCGTTGTCACACACTCGCTCAGCAAGAAGCCTGTCCCTGATCTCCCAGGCAAACATGGTGGGATTTTGGCGTTTGTACTCTGCAATTTTTTCAACGACTTTGGGTGTGGCGACCTTTGGTTTTGATCCTCCAATCACTCCAGGCTTAATACTCCCAGTTTCGTAATACCTGGGACAACATCCAAAACAAAGCTTTAGTTATCACACACAGACAGAGAACATACTGTGAGATTTATAGAGAACATTATTGCAAGGTAACCAAACTCCAGCAAATCCTGAGATACATCTTCACTTTCACATACACATTTTCTGTCTATGTAGTGCTTTATCATCTAATAGATTAACTTATAGTAATTGGAAATGGGCCTCCAGATACAATATATATTTTTCTTTAATAGCAAGACAAAAGAAACAATGCAAGATTAAAGGGCATGCTGAGATCCAAAATTAACTGAAAATGTGTGTTATTAATCAGTAGTAGTGGCAATAATAGAAACAAATCACACCAAAGAACACTTTTTGCAGTGGACTCTTCTGTAGCAAATTACTGCTTCTACAGAAATTCTCTGTCATTAAGATCTACAACTTGTTATCATTTCAGAATGAAATGAAGGCTAGGTATTGTATTCTATTTGCACGTCTGAAATAAATATTCCAGCTTTTCTTTTTCTTATTTTATGGTTTTAATATTCATAGTATGGTTTTAATAGTTCATATTTTTAAAACTTATTGTTTTCAGCATTATATTTTCAGTAGTTTCAATCAAAAACTTCCCGAGAAAGGGAGCTGCCCACACTCCAGAGGAGTCCAGCTGATGCAGGAATTGGTTTCTATGACCAGCCCTTCCTCAGGTGCAGCATCTTCACCAACACCAGCAGCTCTGCTGATGCCATGCCCTCAAGAAAGTTGGAGAACAGGATTCCTAAACCAACTGAAATCTGACAGATTTCATCACATGTAAATCACACAAGAGGAACTGCTTTTGGTAGCTTTGCAACAACACATGGCAGCTGGGATCCCTGGGCCCTGCAAGTGCCCACTTTTAACAAAGAAACTCTTGAACATGCTGCTGAAAGCATAAGCCACATTTTATCTGATGAGGGCCAGAATGGAGACCAAGAATGAGACCATGCTCCTCCATGCAGGAGGCTCTCTCCCAGCCCTGCACTTCTCATCTTGTGAATTTTCTCGTGACCAGAAGAAATAAAAAAGCCCCATGCCTACCTCCAGCTGCCACACCAGCTGCCCCAATCCTGCACATCACTTTCATACAGAGCAACCCCAACTCCATCAGTCTGTCAGCTGTGCACCCACCAAGCTGCCCTCATAGGAGCTCAAACATGACTGCTTGCTGCTCTTGCTCACATTCCTAGTTCAGAAAAAAACTCCTGAGCAAGAACATAAGACTGCTTATTGATGTATTTTTTCTGCAGCTACTTGACATAATCATTATATGAAAAAATTAATTCCCCCATCTTTCCAGTCTGAGCAGAGCATGAACAGTCTGCACAGCCAAAGTCTGTCTCACTGAAACACATAACTGTCTTCATCAAATTTCTGCCAGGCTACCTGTCTTCCAGTCTCTCTGTGTACAGGGCCTAAAATTCCTTTGAAGAGACTGACACCGAATTGTTCGTACATGTTCACAGATATTCTGGTTGCAAATGTTGACATGGGCCTACCAGTCTCCATGAGCAATTTAAGCAATATCAGTACTGGAAAGCGTTGATTGTCAGAGATAGATTAACCATCCTCCTGCCCCTAAATGCAGTGACCTTTAGAGCAGAGACAAAATTCAGCTCCTCCTGAACATTCACGAGGACATGACAAAACAATGGCAACATGGCCCATAAACCTTCTAAAACCTTGCACCCCTGGCCTCAAAACCTTGGCCACCGGCACCTCTCCTGTCAGGATGATGTAGAAGGCAGCCAGATAATACCATAAATGTTACCAGACAGAAAGTCACAATTTTCTTCAATCAAAACAATGGATTTCACAAAAGTTTCTCAGTGTTTTTCTCCAACAGTGCCCATGGTCAGTGCCCTGTGCTGCAGCACAATCCCAGGCGAGAGGAGCATCTCCACCAGCACAGGACGCCATGCTTGTGGAGACCAGCCGACACTTTCCCACAGCCAGTCATCACAGTAGGAAAGCCACAACAGTGAAGGGCCTTGACACCACAACACTGCAGCTGTAGTGAGCTCACCCAGAGACAAAGCCTTGATATCCTCTGGACAGCAAGACCTCCATTCCAAACTAACTGTTTAGCCCCTGCCCACCTGCCCTCTCTCACAGCCTCAAGCCCTGCTAAGGCGTATGTGAGCCCACAGAAAGGCTTGGCTTTCACAGGACGTGCAGGATGGTGGTGCAGACCCCTCTCCCTGGGCACTGGAGGAACTCATAGCAATGGGGACAGCCTTCACCCTGCTCTGCCACTGACATTCCCCTCCTCTTCACCCTGGTGATGAACCTGGGGGCAGCCAGGGCCCTACAGGCTGCACAGCTCTGGCATCCCTGACTCCTGTCTCCATTTTAAAGGCAAGGATGGCTGGAACCAGCAGCATTTCATGCACATCCTGTGCATTTCATGCACATCTTTTGCTCACACAGAGCTACCAATGCAGGCGGAGGGCAGGCACCCCCATGGCACCCTCCTCCAAGGGGTGAGAGCTTCATTTGCCCTGCAACTGCTGGTTCTCTGCTTCTGGGTGTCTTTTAAAGCTGCATAGAGGACTGAAAAATTCCAATCATAAAATTCAAAATGTAAGGATTTATCGTAAGGATCCCCATTTTTCACACACACGCACACATATGAAAAAACACATACACACAGAGCTGCAATTACAGAGACATTTTAGCCTCTGTAATTATTAGTTATGAAAATAATGAGCTATGAAATTCCAATTTATTGTTGACAACTTTAATGACAGAGCTCTGGAGCCTTACTCTGAGCTCTGTAATACAAATATATCTAGCAGTAAACTTAAACTGCCAAAAAAAAAATCAGACTTTTGCCTGATGGATAAATAAATTGCCTGTTTCCAAGCTGTGTGTTAGCCCTGATGGGAATTGGTGGCAATTTCACTGCAGCAGCTAGCATTGCCAGCCAAACCACACAAGCCAGGCAGGGAGTGGGAGCCTGTGCCAGCTGCAGACACAGAGCCATAACTGAGAGAAACAGCCCATGACGGGCAGGAAAAAGTCCATGGAAAGTTTTTCTTTACAAAACAGTCAAGGCATCTGTGTTGTGCAGTGGGAGGAGTGCATGTAGCTTGCCGGGGAAGACTTGTTCCTTCAAGGAATGCATGAGAGAAAAGGCAGGGACACTTAGCACAGTCAACACACTGGCTCTTGCAGCTCTGAAACTGAGGGGAACTGTGAGGATGCTGCTCACCACTTTGGCCAAGTAGAGGTGAGATGGTTGTGGAGAAAACAATGATAAGAGCTCCAAAACCAGTGGCCTGTGACCCTGACAAATCTGAACACCTAAATAGCCACTGAGTGATCAGAAATGCTGCTAATCTAACAGATCCTCTGCATGATACTACAAAAAAACACCTTAACAGTCTTTGCAGCTATGCTGTGTCCAGCAAGTTGGTTACAAATTGGGAAAGAAAAACAAAGGTAAAATAAAAATAGTAAAATTCTAAACAAAGAAGTTAACTGTAAAAGTTTAACAAACAGATCAAAAATTAACTTTTCCAGAACATCAAGGAAAACATAATTTGAAAAAAAATTTAAATTTCCTTAATATAAGTCCGCAAGTATGTTGAAGTACCTGAGGTACAAAATCATTTTAACATGTTAATTTACACAAATTAGTTTTAGATTTGTTCACAAGACACAGGAGTAAAAAAAAAAAAAAAAAAAAAAAACAGAGGATGGCATTTTTTACCAGAATCTGTATCAAATTTTAAAATGAAACCAGGAAATAATATGAATTCAAGGTTTAATTTCCTGTTGCCATAGTGTTTAGAGCAGCTCCCACCTGAACAGAGGGCTACTCCCAAAACAGCTAAAATTAAGATGGTTACTAGTTACTGATTGTATTCCATACTCTCATAATCCAGCAGAAGAATGGGAAAAGGCACTTAATTATAAACAGTGGGACAGATTGCAGCATAGCCTGTGTGAAATGTGCGCACTGCATTGTTGATGCAATAAATAATGACAATACATGATTATATATGATAATACATAATATTGTTAAAAGACAGTTGTATTCAGGAAGCAAAACAAGTAACTTCCACAACTTCTATTTTTTTCACATTTTGCTGAAGATGACTACCAGATTTCCCCTCCTGTTCAGAGCAGACAAGTGCAGGACATATGCCATATATACAGCAAATACACATGGAATTTTGCACTTTGCATTAGAATTTCCTACAAGAAACTGTGAAACAAGACATACAGATAGTGGCTCTTTCTTTTCACATCAGATATATAAAACCATGAGTGCTCCAGAAGCTCCTCTGCTCACTGGAGTGATCTGATTTCTACAAGTCTCCGTCTGTTCGTAGCCTCCAGTTCAGGGACCAGCACCGATACTTTTCTCTTGACGGACACGGAAGGATTTGCCGTCCCCCCCTTTACCTGCCAAGTATTTTGCTGACACAGCCATGGCTGACGCGGAGCTGCCGGGAGATGTCACACGGTCGGACCCCTTGGTGGGCGAGTTCCACGATCCTTTGGCGAACGACATCTGGGAGGGGGCGGCCGTTCACAAAAACACCCCCCAGCTGATTCACGCCTCCATGTCCTGAAACACACAGGGGAGAAGGAGAAGGGCAGAAGAACAGCTGTGTGAGAGTTTCAGACGTCTCCGCAGGGCAGAGTCCCCAGCTCCAGCGCTCTCCTGCGCTGGGCATCGGCTCCTCAGCATCGGTCCGGTTTCCCCGGGTGGAGCAGGGAGGCGGCCGCATTGCCGCAATGCCACTCGCTGGAGGGGAGGACCTTCCTGCCTGAAAGCATACCGAGGCCCCTCTGGGAAAACGACGACGGAGAACCATGGAGCCATGTCCGGTACCCCGGGTTAAGCCTAACCCTCCTTTCAAAGCTGCCTTCACCTAACCTCGAACTCCAGGGCGGGCCTGGTGCTGCCCGATGGAGCGGAGGCTGCTCAGAGCCTCCGGCTGGGAAGCCAGGGGAAAATAAGGCTGGATGATCACGCAACCCACGCACTGCCTCTGTCTAAACACAGAAGGAGATACCTGAAATCAAACACATCTTGATTTGGGGGTCTTTATCCAGATGTCTTGAATTAATCAGGGGGGGAAAGAAAAAAGAAAACAGAGCATGATTCATCTCTCAGAATTTGCAGCAGTCTTGGCAGATACTGTGATCCCACAAATAAAACATGAACACTTAGTCAAGCCCAGTATATCACTCCTTTTTGTACTGTTCTCCTTTAGCAAGGTGAATCATGTATCTGGTGGGAAACGGGACCCTCCTGGAGAAACAGCAGTGAAGCTGCATAAACCACATGAACACACAATAATCCCACATACAAGGAGATAATATAATTAACCGTCATGTTGTTATTCATCCAAAGTACATATATTACAGTGAAGAAGCTGAAAACAAGCCATAGGGGCAGTACAGATGCCAAATCTGGAACAAAAATAATGCAAAAAAAATCTCTACTTGCACAGAGCTTGAACTGTACTGAATAAGGTGACAAGCCGAATGCCCCAGTCTTTAAAAAAAAGAAAAAAAAAAAAGGACTATACAGACCTATTTTTATTTAAATCTGGTCGTTTCACTATTGATTAACTGATGTCAAACTTTGCAAACACCTTCTAAAACTGTCAGGACACATAATGAAATACGTGATGCTAAGCCCTGTGGTGAGCAGGCTCTGCCTTCCTCGATGCGAGAGGCAGATTCTGCCAGCGGCCCAGCCAGCCGCAGGCTCGTGCTTCTCTCCCAAGCGCCTGAAGTCAGGAGTGGACCCTGATGATGGGACTCCTGGCCAAGAAGCTGCGGCGGCGCCCAGGACGCCGGGGCTGCGACGAGGGACAGCTCGGTGGTGGAGGCGAACGGAGGCTGCCCCACAAGGCTAAGGGGAATGATACCTCGGGCTCCTCGCCTCCTCTCAGGGCTTTAAGTTCAGATAACCACGCACAGTACATTCAGTGTGAGTGGGAAGGTCCTGGCGTGGTGGCTGAGCAAAGGTAGAGGGAAAAGGGAAAGAAAAGAGGAAAGAAAAAAGGAAAGAAAAGAGGAGAAGGAAAGGGAGAGGGAGAAGGAAAGGGAAAGGGAGAGGGAAAGGGAAAGGGAAAGGGAAAGGAAAAGGAAAAGGAAAAGGAAAAGGAAAAGGAAAAGGAAAAGGAAAANGGAAAGGAAAGGAAAGGAAAGGAAAGGAAAGGAAAGGAAAGGAAAGGAAAGGAAAGGAAAGGAAAGGAAAGGAAAGGAAAGGAAAGGAAAGGAAAGGAAAGGCATCATCAAGACATGCGTTTCCTCAGGGAAGGGGCCGACTCTGCCCCTGGAGCCCGTCCCCAGCCCTCGAAGGCCAGCGGGGCCCGGGCCTGCCCAGACCGGGAGCGTGGACCCTACAGGCGCCAGGAACAAAGGCTGGGACCGTAGCCGTCCCTTCCCCCAAACCTGACAGAGCGCCGGCAGCCGCACCGGCCCCCCCGGCTCCCGCTCACCGGGTCCTCTCTGCCGCGCTCCCGGGTGACTACGGACCGGGATCCCCGTCGGGCCGTAGGCTGCTGGAGTCGGGGCGGGCATCGAGCTCCGCCCGCGCGCCGGTGTGGGGATGAGGCAGCCGCCCGACTGCCCCTGTCCGCAGTCCGGCGACCTCCATAGGAAGCTAAAACGAGAAGAGGCTCGTGGACTCTTAAGGGCAGGGGGAGCCACGACGAGGGGTCTACGGGCAGAGTCCGGAGCCACCGCGCAGCCGGGTAGGGCGGGGGGTGAGATGGGCCGAAGGGCGGCCGGTCTTGGCGAGTCACCTGGGGCGCTCCCGGGGCCCTGGACGGCGGCGATCATGGGCTCTGCCCACGACGCACGAGGAAGACGCGGGGACCATGTAGGTGTCCCGCTCATGACCACCCCAGCCCCGGCCGCCGTTTCCCGTGCGGCGTCGCCGTCCCTATCCCCCCGCGAGCAGCTGCCCCCGCAGCCCCCGACTTCCCCGTCCTCCTCCGCCGCCTTTCACCGGAGTCCCCGACCCCACGTCCACCATTCTGCCCTGGCGAGCCACGGGTTCTGAGATCGTTAGGCAGCGAACGGCCCCGGGGGCTCCCCAGCGGCAGCCGCGGCCGTAGCGAAGGCACCGGCGTTTTGGTTTTATTCCTTCTGTTTGCCCCGAAATTCCTGAGGAAGATATCGATTTTCCACGGCCGCACATGACGGATGGCGCCGCTGAAACCCGCCGCGGCTGCTCCTTCCTGTGGTGTCCGACCCCACGCGTGAAGCCCGTCCTCTGTGGGCTGCGGGTCCACTCGCCACCCACGGCAAAGGACGCTCCGGCGGCGGGGGGCTCGGTGTCCCCCCCCCGCCTCGCACACCGCGGGTTTTCCGACCTTAAAATTCGCCTTAAAAATACGGGATTTTGTTCCGTGCCGGGAGAGAAATAAATACGGGGGTCGAACGCCGCGTTGTCGGGGGAGGGAAAGTCCGCTTTCACGGGGGCGGCAGAACCCTGTCACCGGCCGCCGTCCCCGCTCTGAACAGCACCAGAAACAGAGCGGCGGGGAAAGGGATGGGAATGGGCAAATGAAAGGGGAGCGCGGGAGGACGAGGGAGGGAATCTCCAACCCTGGGGCTCGGTGGTTCATTTTGTAAACAAATTTCTTTGAGCCGAAGGGCTGCCGTGCACCGGGAAATGAGATTAGTTCTACCTTAAATTTCCTCGCAATCTCTCGCCGTAATGCAGCGTTTAACTCACCGTGAGAGAAGATGTCATCTCACATAACACTGTGCTAATGGATAAGTCTTCCCCGACCTCTCAAGCACAACAAATCTCCGGCGAACCCGTAGCGCACGACCTGTTAACTTCACCGGCTGCCCGCTTCGCCGCTGCGCGGCCCGGCGCCGGGCTCCCAGAGCCGCAATCGCGACGCCGTTTTTCAGGGTTTAAAAATAAAAACTCTTCCCTCCAACCCTCTCCTCGACCTTCAAATTGGTTCGGTTTGTTTGGGGTTCTTTGGGGGAGGTTATGTTTGGTTGGTTTTCTTTTGTGGATTTGGGGGTTTTGTTTGGGTTTTTTTGTTTGTTTGCTTGTTGGTTTTGGGGTTTGGGGGTTTTGGTTGGCGGTTGTTGTTTTTTGCTTTCTTTCCAGTTAACGAATTTCAAAATATTGAAAAAGAAGAATACCGTACAGCAAACTTTTCTGTTCGTCAGGAATACCGGGCGACTTTCTTCCCGGAGATTTGATTTAGGGGGGAAACAAATACATGCACTTATATGTAACATCTATATAGTCATCTATGTACACAAGCTTGCATTCGTATGTACCGATGGCTGTGCATACGTCGGTAACCGTATCTGTATATACATGTGTACAGATACACACACGGATTGGCATGGGCTCTTTTTCTACAGTAAAATAACATGCGTACCTGCCCGCTCCCGCAGCACCCCGCGCCGGCCGTCCACTAGTACACCGGCCTTCCCGGGAGGGCACGTCGGTGCCCGGCCCGGCCCTACTCGCGGAGGGATCCTATCGCGCGGAGCCCGTCGCGGCCGCTCAGACAAGTTGAACGGGCAGCCACTTACTGTGCATCGCTGCGAATGGGTCGTGCTTACAGTGTATTTCCATCGGAGCGGTCCGGGGCCGGGCGGCCTCACCGAGCTGATTTCGATTCGCCGGCGGCGGTCGGATTTAGGGCTGGAAGAAGAAGAGCGCGAAAAAGCCCGGAGACTGACGAAAGAAA